>JAKELH010000400.1:0-70399 GCA_021525015.1 Lactarius pseudohatsudake
GAGTGGCAGCGGCGACGAAGACGATGGCGACGGCGACAGCGATGGCTTACCTCGCCACTCTCAAGCGTGACGACCTCATTGCCTGGATCGCTGCCCACGACATCAAGCCACAGGGCAAGCGGGCGACAAAAAAGGTATTTATTTCTGCTGCGCATTCTCTTCCCTTCAGAGCTAACCACACCTTTCAGAGATTATCAAGGCGCTCATGGCAGCCGCAAAGTCGGAACATCCATCAAAGGAGGATGTCGAGGAGATTATCGAGTCGGTAAGTCTTTAATGTATTCCATTAGGTACACTACTGATTTGCTTTGCAGCGCCAAGCCAAACGCAACGCGAGGACCGCATAGGTGCAGTCCTCTCATTCATATATCATTCTCCTGCGTCCCGCGCTCGTTGTTTCCGAGGTGTCATGCCGCTGCGCGCTGTTTTTTGTTTTAAAAATATATATGTTTTTGACTGAAAATAAGTGGTCATGTGATCTGAAGAGGTGAAAGAAAAGTCGCGTTTTAGTCAATGACAAGTCATTGAAAAGTCAATGATAAGTCAATAATAAGTCAATGATAAGTCAATGGAAAGTCAATGGAAAGTCAATGACAAGTCATTGAAAAGTCAATGGAAAGTCAATGACAAGTCATTGAAAAGTCATTGAAAAGTCATTAAAAAGTCATTGACTTTTTCCTGACTTTGACTGACTGAAACATGACTTTTATAGTCAAATAAAGTCATGGTTTAGTCAATGACTTTTCACTGACTTTTCCTTGACTAAAGGTTGACTTTTGAAGTCAAAAAAGACGGTTTTTTTAGTCAGTAAAAAGTCAGTGAAAAGTCAATGACTTTTCACTGACTTTTCCTTGACTAAAGGTTGACTTTTGAAGTCAAGAAAGACGGTTTTTTTAGTCAGTAAAAAGTCAGTGAAAAGTCAATGACTTTTCACTGACTTTTCCTTGACTAAAGGTTGACTTTTGAAGTCAAAAAAAACGGTTTTTTTTAGTCAGTACAAGTCAGTGAAAAGTCAATGACTTTTCACTGACTTTTGTCTGACTTCCTTTTTTACTGAGTGTGAGCAGTGAAGTGAACAAGTTGGAAAACCTGCGGATACCCGTGCTATGGGTAAGGGTTTTGCACAGGTTGGATAATGGCTACCTGACCTGTATCTGTGGACTGTGACCTGTACAGGTTTTGCTGACCTGTGGTAAATCCCTAGAACTTTCTGGCCTGGGACACTGAAAAGGGAAAGTTCCAATCCATTGTCTGTAACCTCTGTGACATTACAAGTACAATTAAAATACAAATTTATGGTGTGGAAAGGGCAAAATTGGAGCATCTCTAGCTCATTCAGCATCTAACAGTGGTGCCCCAACCATCCTCTTCAAGGTCTCCCTTCATGCCCGCCTGGTAGCTTGTTGATTTGGACCCTGTGGGAGAGGGTTGACAAGATACCCAGTGAGGTATCTCGTGACACAGGCTCTAGTAAGCGCATCTATTGTAGCAGCCGATGCTAGATGTGGCAGGTTATGCTATCTGCTAGTCAGTTCAGATAATAAGGGGTCAGGAAAGCGACTCACTGGTGGTTGGGTGGGATCATCACCATTTGAGAATGGGACAATCTCCAGTGGCACAGCACCACCTTTTGAGCGGTTGGCTAACTATAATTGGGATCAGTTATGTCCAAATAACATAATGAAGGGAAAAGCATACCAGCTTTAGATGGGGGAGAACCTGAGACCGAAGTTCATGAAGAACTTCATCCTGAAGCAAATAAGGCTCCAACCATTTAGGTTTAAAACAGTTTTTAAACTATTACATGGTTTACTTTTACCATATATTTACTGGCATGGTGGTATGAAGTAAATAAACTAAATAGTAAACAGTAAACAGTCATCCCAAGACCCTTTAGACTCAAGAAGAACTGTTATCCACATTTGGCCTCAGATCAGAATATTTAAGTGTGCTAATTAATATGTTCAACACTTTAAACACCATTGAATACTTTGAACTTGGCCCTGAACACACTGGATGGAAATTACCATTTCTATGCTGACAAATTTTAACACTTCTATAATAAGAGGTAGTTCCTTTTCCTTCATTTTTTATGGTCAAAATGTGAATCTGATAATCATATACTCTTAAGCCAGATTCATGTTAAAAAATGATATCAAAATGATATTTATATAATATAAAATTTTCACAATTTATAGAGTGGGAAATAGATTATTATTTTAGGATTTCATCTAGATATGATAAATAAGATATAGCTTTAAAAAATGAGACAAACCAGTGGCCAACACCATTTACACTTGAAATAAAGAAGTATCATTTGCATTTTTCTAACCTATTTCTATGTACAACATTGTAGAAGAATATCCACTTTCCATCATTTTTTAATCTGAATTTAGCCTAATAATGAATAATCATCACTGGATGGAAAATGCCCTTTCACCATTGACAAAATTTAGGCATCTATAACAAAAGGTATTTTCATTCACAATATGACAACAAAATCCTATTTTGAGTGGGTGTTATAATTAGTGTATAATCATGTCATAGTGATACTGAGTTGTCAAGGAAATTACAACAGTATTATAATTTGTATAAAGTACTGCATTCTAGATACAATGTGGTGAGGGAGATTATGACAATATCACAAAGATTGTGGTGGTCTTGAGATATTTGTAGCATCTATAACCTATTATATCTAGTTATAACTTTCCAAAGAATTAGGTGATGCCAGATCCTATGGAAAGTCACCCACTATCTGCTACTGTGGTGCAACTCCAATGACCCTCTTCAATGCATCCCTCTGCAAGTTTGTGTCAGCAGGGAGAGGGACATCATAGCCAGTGAGGTATTCCTCAAGGTGGTTTATACTAGAGATGTCAACGAGTTATACTCACGAGTATGAGTACTCATCAGAAATTGCCAAAGCGGCACTCGTACTCAACTCGTACTCGTTGGTGCGAGTACTCGTTGAGCACGGGTACTCACCGATTTCTCCGGACCGAAACTCGTACTCGACTCGTACTCGGCACGAGTACCCGCCGGAGCCGCGAGTACTCGTGCGAGTACGAATACTCGTAATCGTTTGAATTGTACGAGTACTCATTTGAGACGAGTACTCTGTGCCAATGGGTAATACTAGTACTGGTTATTATCACTTCTGCTACCTTTCATATAGGCACTAGCTACATATAAACACTAGCTAGAAAGTGTACAATTCCCGCCGCACCGTCGCTGCCCCCCGCGGCCGTCGCGTACTGGCGTCGTTACCGCGTCCCCTGCCGTTGTATGTTGATGTGTCGCCTTGTGTGTCGCGTCGCGTCGCATAGTCATTATCGTCATCATAGTCGGCGTAGTCGTAATCGGTGTTGTCGTCGACTCGTAGTTGTCGTAGTCGTAGGTGTCGTAGGTGTCATCGTAGTCGTAGGTGCCGTCGTAGTCGTCCTCCTGCCTTGCTGTTGCCCCTGTGTTGTCACCTCGCTAGGCGTCGTGGTTGGTTGACCCGGATATACTGATCGTTGATGGGGCGGCGGGGGTTTGTCGAAGTCGTGTGTCTGGCCACGTGCTGGTGGGAGTTTGCTAGCCGTCGTCATCCACCGTGTCGTCGTAGTCATGGCGTAAGCAACTCACGAGCCAGCCGAATGACGTTCACATACTCGGAGATTGCCAGTTTCTACATGCGGTCCGGCCCGGAGGTTGAAGGTGGCGCGACACCAAGTTAGGCCAAGCCACGTGCACCGATACCATCACCAGCAGCAATGGCAGCAAGACGGCGGCGACAACAACAACGCCTTGGACGACTCGACGACGACGACAGTGTGACACCCGTCGACCATGACCACGGGCAACGCCGGCACGGTAGTGGGGAGACAGCGACCGACAACGACAACGCCAACAATGCCAACAACAACGCCGCACAACGCCAACAACAACAACAACAACGCCGCACGACAACGGACGACCGCGACGACATGCCGATACGACAACTCAGATTCCCTGTGGCTTCAAGTTCTTGACTCTTTTCTTAGTAACAGTGTAACTAGTAGTGTAAAGATATATAGTAATTTGATACGCAATAGACTGCTTTATGCTATTGTAAGTTGTAACACTGAAACTTGAACCAAGGGAACAATATAGTATTGCTGCAAGTACCACGAGTACTCGCGAGTACTCGCGCTCGCAAAATAGTAAACTCGTACTCGTTCAAGGATCCAGGAGAGAGTACTCGCAGGCGCGAGTACTCGTCACGTGACGAGTCAAACTCGCGAGTTACTCGTTTGGAGACAACTCGTTGACGTCTCTAATTGTAGATTACAGATTGTGTTATATCTAGAGATCAGGTTATCTGATCTTTCTACTGTATTGTTCTATGTTTCACCCTTGCTTCTTCTGTGTTCTAGAAACTTCTGACAGATATGTTGCGCTGGCATACAGCTTATGTACACCTTTGTCTCTGAGTATATAGTCTGCTGTATTCTCCTCTGTAGTCGGCATTCTGGTCTTGTTCATAATATATCCCACTTCCAGTCTCACCTTCCCTCTTGTCCCCTCTGCTTAATTGCAGAGACTTGTCTCCTGAACCCTTGTCCACTCTACTTGACTGTAGAGTCTTGTCTTGTCACCGCTCCCTCGCTTAGTCAGCGACCCGAGCCGTCCAGCGTGAAAGATCGCTATCCCCTTTGTCATCGAGGTGCCAGTCCTCAATCTTTGTCACGAACGCAGACGATCCGGGTGATCGTAAAAACTTGGCCACTGTTGATTTTGAGCATATTTGAGATGACACCCTCTTTGAACTATGGTTGTAGAGAAACCAGTCAGCACTAACTGGCTGAGTAAGACTGAGTACGAATTTTGGATGATTCCGGTAGCTTACCAAACATGTAAAGCATACACCCGGTCTATCAAATAGGGGTAGAGCTCCTTAACCTGGATGCTCACCCTTTGCTCACCCCCCCCTTCGGGTGACAGTCATGATATATTCCTTCAGGTTATGGGCCCCCCCATAGCAGGCCAGGATATCTTATTGCTCAATAATCATTATATTCCCCTTTCCCTGCGCGAAAACTATACTACCCCCTATCATGCCTCCTTATCAATTCCATCGATTTGCAGATGATGATGAGCTCGAGGATCCCTCCTCATCTGAGGAGGAAGAACTCTTTATTACTGAAGTCAGAGGTTCAGATTTGCAAGTGACTTGCACGATTGAGCTGCTGAACGAGGAGAACTGGATAAACTGGCGCCAGAGGATGTGGAGAATGCTCCGCTCCTGTCACATATGCCAGTATGTCAATGGATCCTTTCTGCACCCTCCAGGTCCTTGGAATGTGGAAGCCTGGGACAACAATGACAGCTATGCCCAGACACTCATCATGAATAATATAACAGAGTCACAAATGGATCATACGCACCGCTGCAAAATGGCGGTGCAGATCTGGGCGAACCTTGAGGCTGTGCATCAGTCAAAAGGGTTAAACACATATTTTAGTCTCCTCTACGCTCTGAACCATATTGTTTCTGACGAGAATACTAATATAACAGAGCTACTCCACCAAATGAAGAGCCAGTGGGAACGTCTCATTCAGGTATGCAACACTCACATGCTGGTGGATGACGAGTACTTCAAAATCCTCATCGCATGGGCACTCCCACGTTCTTGGGACGTGTTCACTCAATCGTATGTCGGAGGGGAGTTTGGAGACCAGCAGATGGACCCATGGAAGTCAGTGAGCTCGCTCAAGTTTATTGGTTATATAAAAGAGGAGGCACGATGCCAAGTATGCAAGGGCAACGGCGGCATCGTCAATCAAGCCGTCAGACAGAAGCCCTCTCTCACTCAGTGCATGGGTGATGCTTGGTCTGGGAATTCCAGTGGAACGCCTGGCCGACGCGCGAAACACAAATTGAAGCATTGCACTCATTGTGGAGATGGCCACAAGACACAAAACTGTCGCTACCTTGACAAACCCAAGTGCACAGTCTGTGGGAAATTCTCCCACATGGCTGAAAATTGTTGGAAGATAAGGAAGGTCAGCAATGGCGAAGGCAGTGGTAGTGGTAAGGCTTCTGCCTCTAAAATTGAAGAAGTCCACAAAACCACCTATGACAAGGACATCGCACTCACCGTATCGGAGAATCAAAGCGAGCCAGAGTACTTTGGTGGTTTTGTGGACTTCTTCAATTTTAGAGGCAGAAACCTTACCACTCCCTCCACCGCTACCGCCGCCTTTGCCATTGCTGACCTTCCTTTTCTTCCAACAATTTTTGGCTGTGTGGGAGAATTTCCCCAGCTCCGCTTCATGCTGTGCGCCCGGCATGATCACAGCGATCGGCTCGGTAGGAGGAGTATCATGGGTCAACTCATTACACATGACGAGACATCCATTAAAATCACGCAGCAAAAATACATCGAAGCCATCCTGGAGAAGGAGGGCATGGAATGTGCAAACTTTGTCGCGACGCCACTTGTCCCTAATCCCAACAGGAATGAGGGGAGCCGGAGTAACTCCTATGCACGATTACTCGGCAAACTTCAGTTTCTTGCTAACACCACTAGGCCAGATATTGCATATGCTGTGAATTGATTAGCATTGTATATGGCTAACCCAAGTCTAGAACATACCTCTGCCTTGAAGAGGATCCTACATTATCTCGCAGGCACGAAGACGCATGGAATAACCTACTCCAAAAGGAGGAATGAGAATAAGAACTCAAACCTCTTTTATGGGTTTTCCAACGTCACGTACGCCAATACCGACAATTATAAATCAGTCTCGGGATATGTGTTCTTGATGGGCAGGGGAGCAATCACCTGAATGTCAAAGAGGCAATCGGTCACCACACATAGTGCTTTGAGGTCCAGTCCAATAGACTGAAAAAAGACTGAAAACCAGACTGGACTTTGACTGATGAGGACTGGACTTCAGTCACAGTTTTTCAAATTTCAGAAGTCATCAGTCTGCAGTCTGTCTCCTTCTCAATCAATATTAGGACTGGAAAAGACTGGTCTAAACCAGTTAAAGACTGGACTTCAGTTCATTTTGGCCTGCAACCACCAAATGGATATTTGATGCCCTTTTTTGGCTATGTTGACGCGCTTGGTAATATATGCCATGGCAGGTTTCACCGGGACGCAGGTCGCCGGACCGGACGAGTTGTCAACATGTCAACACACACGACACTCAACACTTGTCGTCGTCGACCACGTTGCTTTTGCCCAGGGACCCTCAAAGAAACTAAGTTAAGTGGTTTTGTTTTTTCCTTATCCTTTTAACTAAGAGCCTGTTCGGTTCGGATTCTTCAAAGAATCTGACGCAGATTATTACCGCATGTAGTAGGTAGATTCTTTCCCAAAATTGTGACATTGTGTGACACCCAAACTCGACACACCCATCGCAACCGATGGTCAAACACGGGTCGAACACATTCTGGTTGCCCATTGACGAGGACACTCTCCTCGATTACCTTTGGGACCATTGGTCAGAAGCTGGGGAGGGAATGTGCTTCAAAGCACCTACATTGACAGGTGCTGCTGCCAAGGTACAAGAGATGACGACAAAGGGAGGCCCAAAGACAATGGGTTCCTGCAAAAATAAGTGGGGAAAGGTATGTCGTCTTGTGGCCTCAGACGCTTCTCACTCTGATAGAATGGCACTTCAGTTTAAAGAGCTCTATCTCATCATTTGCGACATCAAGAGCCAGTCCGGATTTACATGGAGCGACGAACAAGGTGCTACCATTGGCCCGGAGTCCACATCAGTTTGGGAGGTCTACGTCAAGGTGAGTTCTGGGCGTATTCGAAGCACATTTCTCTCATGTTGCTCTAAGAAAAAGCCAGGTGCCGAGCACTTTCGAAACAAGGGTTGGGGTCACTTCTACAAAGTCCAGCATCTGATGCCGTCAAACGCTCGTGGCCAGAACATCTTCCGTCCTAGCCAGGAAATCCCTATTGACCCCCGCCTTCTGGAAGGGCAGGATGCCGGTGTGATAGACAGGGATTCCAACAAGTCATTTTCCGACTGGGTGAGTGCCGAAAACACAAGACTCACATCCGCTTGCTCAACCCCCTCAGGAAAAGACGCCGCCTCCTTCCCCATCTCGTGCTAGTACTTCTACAGCCATACTAGATTATTCCCTTGTACCTGCCACCCGTCTGACTTCTACATCTCTGAAGAGGCGGAGCCCCACCTCGGAGCCAGGATCTGCCGCATCTGTGTCAACAGGTCATGCTCCCATTCGTCAACGCTTAACGGGTGCTGGTGCTCTCCACGGTATATCAAGTGGGCTTGTCGAGTTCAACAGTATCTTTCGTGATGGGTTAGAGAGCATGGCAAACCCTGGAATTGACGCAACACCAAAACGAAAAAAGCGGCGATGACTCGTGTTCAAGAGTTGGAAGACGACCTTGAAGACGAACAGCTCCTTTCAATCATTGATCTCTTCCAGGTCGACGTTTCTGCAGCAGATACATACATGACTCTCAAGAGGGAGGGCCTTTGGAAGGCTTGGGTACGTTCTAAAATTGTCCAGAATACTACTTAGAACGCTTGTAGTATATGTAGTATCACTCTTCTCCGAGGCCTGCTATAGTTCCCTGATACTGTTCCCACATCATTCCTGCAATAAGATTCCTGGTTGATGTCGCGTGTAAAATTTCGAGCCTCCGAGGCGGTCCTTCTCCGAGAATGCCATTCCCTCCGAGCCCTGGACTTGGATCATCTCTCGTGTCGGTGAACTCACATATTTCCTCGGGATCATACTTCCGGATGAAGTTGTGTACTGCGGCTAATGCAGGGGGAATACGCACTTGAATAGACATGGGATATTCGGGTGGATGTGACAGGAGGACAAAACTGCCGCTTCAAAACACCAAAGATCCTCTCAACAGCATTCCGTGCTGAGGAATGCCGAAGGTTGTACAGCTCTTCCTTGTTAGTGGGCCTTTTTGAAGATATGTCAAAAGGATCCACAGTGACTAGTACGGAATGTGAACATACCTCACGGATGCCCTCCCCCACTCTGCAAGATGGTAGCGCACTCCTCGATATGGAACCAGTAAAGAGTCGCATATCCCAAATCCAGCATCAGCTAGATAGTACTTGCCAAGAGGGATGGGGAGATCAGAAAGGCGTGCGTCGTTGTACATTGTGGCATCAGCGGCAGAGCCATCCCATCCGCTCACAATGTATTGAAACTGAAGGTCAAACGAACAGCAAGCCAAGAGATTCATCGAGATCCCACCCTTTCGATCACGGGCATATTGATGTTCAAGACTGGATGGACAACAAGCAAAGTGGGAGCCGTCCATGGCTCCCAATGCTCCCTCGAAGAAAGGAAAATATAAAGGCGAAGATGATAGTGTCAATAGGATCAGGTGGAAGTATCTGTGCACATTGAGTTGAGCATCTACAAGGCAATGGGGAGTCGGTGAAACGTACCTTGATATTGTTTCATTTGCATGCTGGAAGCGCTCTCCAACATGTCGAACGGAAAGGCCAGTTACTGCAGTATATAGGAAGATGGCTAGTTGCTCCTCTAACGACACATGCCGGGAGCCAGAAAGGCCGACACTTCGCAGTTCATCTACAAGTCCTAGAAAGACATGACATCGCATTCCGAGCTGTGTTTTCATCCGCTCAGGGTGACCCCCAATGAGCTCAAGAAGCCAAGCTTCCCCGGAAAGCGCAGAGGTGTGATAGGGTGTTTTATTGAACAGTGGGATGGAATATATCTGGGCAGCCATAGCCACAGATGAAACGAATACGCTGGCTGCCCGGATGAGCAACTGGCGCCTTGCTGCGGCCCTTGCAGCAACCAAATCGGTTGTATTGGCTTGCGTACGAACCACTGGCATGATGAGTCTTATGTAATGTCACACTTCGAAAGAATCTGGCATCAGATTCTTTGAAGAATCCGAACCGAACAGGCTCTAACTGACTTCTGTTATTTCTAGGTTTCAAATAGGGCGCGGCACCATGGCATTTTGACACCCACGCGGCGCCGTGGCCCTTCAACACCGACACGGCGTAATGACATGGCGCCATGGCCCTTCGACACCTACACAGTGTCGTGGTCCTTCGACACCCACACGGCATCGTGGCCCTTTGACACCCACGCGGCGTCGTGGCCCTTTGACACCCATGTGGCGTCGTGGCCCTTTGACACCCACGCGGTGTTGTGGCCCTTCAACACCCACGCAGTGTTGTGGCCCTTCAACACCCACGCAGTGTTGTGGCCCTTCAACACCCACGCAGTGTTGTGGCCCTTCAACACCCAAGCGGTGTTGTGGCCCTTCAACACCCACACAGTGTTGTGGCCCTTCAACACCCACACAGTGTTGTGGCCCTTCGACACCCACACGGCACCGTGGCCCATCAACACCCACGCAGCATTGTGGCACTTCGACACCCACGTGGCGCCATGGCACTTCGACACTGACGACACTGATGCGGTGTAATGACACGGCGCCGTGGCCCATCGACACCCATGCGGCGTCGCGGCACTTCGACACCCACACGGCGTCGTGGCACTTCGACACCCACGCGGTGCTGTGGCCCATCGACACCAACGACACCAATGCAGCGTAACAACACGGCGCAGTGGCCCATCAACACCCACGCGGTGCGCCCATCGACACCAATGACACCGACGCGGCGTAATGACACGGCGTGGTGGCCCTTCGACACCCACGCGGTGCTGTGGCCTATCGACACCGACGCGGTGCCATGGCCTATCAACACCCACGTGGTGCCGTGGCCTATCGACACCCACGCGGTGCCGTGGCCTATCGACACCCACGTGGTGTCGTGGCACTTCAACACCCACGCGGCCCATTGATGCCCCACCCACAACGCTATGGACTTAGCTCTTACACCGTAGTATATTCTGTAGCACTACTGTAACTATACCAGAAATAAGTAATAAAGAAAGATGTGATTTTTGAGTGCACGGGTAGGGTTACCCAGGCCACATGTGCATGAATGACCAGTCAAAAACCGGAGTAAGACTGGTCATAACCAGTTACTGACTGGTCTATAAGGTGACCGGTCTCGGACGGACGCTAACCGGTTTTGGACCGGCACTAACCGGTCGAGAGTGGTCCGGTCTAAGAATTTGAGTATCCCATCAACATTTAGACCGGTTAAGGTCTCGGTTTTTTGGAAATTGGTTAAAAAGACTGGACTAGACTGGACCTCAAAGCACTAACCACACAGTCCTCGACTGAGGCCAAATACATCGCCCTATCTGAGGCGGGTTGCAAGGCTTCATGGTTGAGGAACCTGTTTGAAGAACTGGGTTATGATCAGCAGTATCCGACGCTGATCAGGGAAGACAACACTGGATCGGCGGCCATGGCAAAAAACCCAAAGTTCCACAAGAGAGTGAAACACGTCGCTAACAAATGACACTTGACGTGGGAACTTGTGGCCAAAAACATTGTCAAAATTGGAGATTGTCGTGATCCAGACCAGACAGCCAATATCCTCACTAAGGCATTGCCAAGACCAAAGCACCGAAAGCACGTTGCGGAAATGGGATTAGCACCAACATGAAGGGGAGTGTAGAGAAACCAGTCGGCACTAACTGGCTGAGTAAGACTGAGTACGAATTTCGGATGATTCTGGTAGCTTACCAAATGTTGATATACTAAACTGTCCCTAAGCGTTAGGAAACAGTCAGAGTTGCGCAGGGTCTAGGGGGTGTGAAGCGTCGTGAGGTGTCGCGCAGGCCTCCGCGGGGCGCGAGCGGTCGTATGCGGGTCCGCGGCGGTCGCGGGCGCGTTGGTGTCGAAGGGCTAGAGCCGCGCGCGAGTGCGGCGAGGTCGGGAGAGGAAGTGCGCTCGGTTGGTTGCAAGTGGTCGCAAATGGTCACGCACGTGTTGGCGCAGCGCGAAACTTCGTATGAGGGGCCGCTGGGGTCAGGAACGCGTCGCGCTTGAGTCGCTAGGGCCGCGCGCGAGTGCGGCACACTGAGGAACGCGAGGGGGGAACTGCACTGAGCTCTGAAGTCCGAAATTGGAGGGGAGAACTCTACTATTAGAATCTGGGTTGTAAAATTGTAGTTACATGAGCTATATACTAAGGAAAGTAAGCTAAGTAATGGGGTGCATTATATAAACAGGGGAAAGTGGGAGACCGAGCGCTCGGAGAGCGCAGCAAAGCGCGCAAGTGCGCGGCAAAGCGCGCAAGTGCTTAGAAAGCGTGCAAGAGCGTGGGAGAGCATGAGAAGGCACAAGCAAGCGCGGCTGAGCGCGCGGGCAAGCGTGGCTGAGCGCGGGCAAGCGCGGCTGAGCGTGGGCAAGCGCGGCTAAGAGTGTAAAAAGCGCAATTTCACCAGGCAGGGAGAGCGCAGTCGTATCAACGTGTAAAGCATACGCCCGGTCTAGTATCAAATAGGGGTAGAGCTCCTTAACCTGGACGCTCACCCTTTGCTCATCCCCCCCCTTCAGGTGACAGTCATAATATATTCCTTCAATGGTGTCTACAGCATCTACACTGGCAGTGGTTTACAGGGCCCAGCTTGGCTCAAAAGCCCAGGCTTAGGCTCAGCTTAGTAGGGCTTGGGCCTCAGTAAATATTGAGCTGAGCCCAGGTAAAGGGCTCAGGCATGGCTTGGGCTTGGCTCAGGCTCAGGCCACAGCTTAAGGAGGAAGTGACACCAATTTTTGCTAAGTTCACACAGATCATGCCTACAGTGCAGCCTACTCAATACTCTAAACAAAGACATCCTTGTCCTCAAAATCTTGATAGCCCTTGTCCTCCTCAAGGTCTTCAACCAAAGCATCCCAACTGTAACACCACCACAGGGGCATTAAGTACAACGTGTACTTCATAAGTCATAACGGGTCACAGAAAGGTACGGGTTGGTCAAGACTGGAAGTTGAGGATGCACAAGTATCACTTGGTCTCCCGGGACACAAGGATAATAGCAGAGTCAAGGCAGGCCCAAGCGCAGAGGCGAGCGAAGAAGCAACTCAAGCGTAAATAGTCTTTGAAAGTTCAGTTGCAGCAACTGAAAAAGACTTCAACTCAACTGCAACTGCAACTGCAAGCAACTGGACTTTTGGTTGCAGTTGTACCTAATCGTAGTATGTATCAGTTGCAGTTGCCCGAAATGGCAGCTGACCTCCAACTGGTTGCAGTCAGTCACAACCGGTCACAACTGATTTTTTTTGGACCAGTCACCACCGTGTGACAGGAGTGAGAGTTTTGTGAGGGAAGTCTTAAGGGTGTTTTTTTTTTTGAGTTCAACGCAAAAAATCAGGAAGAAATGAATAAAATAGCAGTATACAGTAATATAGTACACAAAAGTAAGGACAAGCTATTTACTTGGCACCTGTGCTGCAGAACTTGGTGACAGACAGAGTAGGCGGCCAATTAGAGGTCTTGAAACAAGACAATCATGAAGAGTTTGGGATGGCCACAGAAACCAAGACAATTGCGAAGAGTTTGGGATGGCCATAGAAACAGAGCACCTTGTAGATGTACGAGGAATAAGTCACCTTGCAACACTTCTTCTTTTCCTTACCTCACCAGCCGGCTTGGAAGAAGTCTTCTTGACTGCCTTGGAGCCCTCAGTCGATTTGGCAGGAGCGTGGAGGCAGGGGCCTTGCCAGTGGCGGAAGCAGGTTTAGGAGCCATTGGAATATGTGCGCCTACATGTAAGTATGATCAAAAAACAATGCCCGAATCATTTTTGCCTCATGTTTGACACAACCAAGGACATAATGCAAGTGTACTATGTATAGCAGGGCAGCAGATGACAGTATATTCAGGGTGCAACATGGCTGTTTTGAGTACACTCTCAGGTGTCGAGTCCAACAAAGTGAGCCGACATAACACGTAGCTGAGGGTATTCTGAAGAGATACTGAGTTAAAGGCAGATGTATTCCGAGCGTGAAGACTCACCCATTTGACCCACTTACACCCAATCTGTGCCATATTCTCCTCCGTCCACTCATGCAGTAGTAACTAGGTATGGCTCGTGCGAGTCATGGATCTGGCCCATCACATATCACCAAACCCACTGCAAAATATCAGGCAAGAAGGGACCTACCAGCGACAGCAGCGACAGCAGCGACAGCAGCGACAGCAGCGACAGCAGCGACAGCAGCGACAGCAGCGACAGCAGCGACAGCAGCGACAGCAGCGACAGCAGCGACAGCAGCGACAGCAGCGACAGCAGCGACAGCAGCGACAGCAGCGACAGCAGCGACAGCAGCGACAGCAGCGACAGCAGCGACAACAACTGCGACAATGTGAGTGGCCATCTTTCCGCAGGGAATCACGCCCCCAAAAAGGAAGGTGCCAAGAAAGTCACGTTTCCTCTGTCATCACAAAATGGGCGTCCCCGAACAGCATTCGAGCTCAGTAAACTTTACTCTTAGTAAGCGCAAATAAAACACTTTCTTTTTAAAAATGCTATTTCCTTAATCGTACACTTTGTTTTTAGTCATCAAACATAAATCTCATATGTTTTTTTAAGATATTCACACAACTTAACAAAACAATAAATATATTTTTATTATCTAATTGGGCTACATGGTCTAAGTCGTACTATGGCGCACGAAAATGCGGTGCGGGCGCAGTGAACACGGGTGCACTGAGACCGTCCAGCCCCGCTGCGCAACACGGAGGGAGGCGGGGTCGGCTTGGCCTTGTGCACCCCTTCCCGCGCGAACGGGGCGCCACAGGTCTTTCCGCGTGTGCCGCGCGCGGTCAAGGGGAAAGGTGGGGCCGGAGGTGGCGTGGCCTCGTGGATGGGGTGGCGCGGCCAAATGGCAAGGGGAGGGGCCAGGGACGACGGGGAGAGGGGGCGGCATGCGGCCCACCCCCGTTCCGTGCGAATGCGGAAGGGTAGGACTGAAGTGGCGTGCCCTCGCGTGCCCATTTGCCGCGCGAACGGGGCGGCGAGGTCAAGGGAGAAGGTGAGGGGCCAAGGGTGACGGGGAAGGAAGGGGCCGGAGGTTGCGTGACCTCGCGTGCACCCTTCCCGTGCGTACAGGGCGGGGAGGTCAAGGGTGAAGGGGAGGGGGTGGCATGCGGTGCGCCCCTCTTCTGTGCGAATGCGAAAGGGTTGGGCCAGGGGTGGCATGCCCTCGCGTACGGGGGGCTCGGTCAAGGGACGGGCCGGTGGCGACAGGGAGAGGGGGCGGCATGCCCCTGGTGCGCACCTCTTCCGCGCAAACGGGGAAGGGAGGGGCCGGGGGTAGCGTGCCCTTGTGTGCCCCTTTACACGGCCGAGGGGGAAAGGGAGGGACTGGGGGCAAGGGGAGAGGGGGCAGCGTCACCCCTTCCGTGGGAATGGGGAAGGACGGTGGCGGGGTGCCCTCACGCAAATGGGAAGGGAGGGGCCGGGAAGAGAGGGAGAGGGCGGTGGTGGGGTGCCCTCATGCGCACCCCTTCTGTGCGAATGGGCGGTGCGGACAGGGGAAGAGTAGGGGGCGAAGGAGAGGGACGGAGGGACGTGGGGGAAGGGTGTGCCCTCGTGCGCTCCCTTTCTGCGCGAACAGGGTGGCGCGGACTGGGGGATAAGGAGGGGGTGGCATGCCCTCGTGCGCTCCCCCTTTCTATGCGAGAAGGGGTGGCGGGACAGTGCGGGAGGGGGAAGATGAGGGGGGGAATTACCCTGGTGCACCCCCTTTCTGCGCTCGAACGGGGCGGCAGTCAATGCGGGGGGGGAAGATGAGGGAGCGACTTACCCTGGTGCACCCTTGTCTGCGCGTGAACGGGGTGACGCGTGATGTAGGGGATGTAGGGCCTGTCCTCTTGCGTCCTTCGACGCAAATGGGAACGGCGGGGGGATGGGAGGGATGACGCTCTTTGCACACCCGATTCTGTACGAATCGGGTGGCACGCGATAGGACGGTGGGAAAGGAGGGGTGGCGTGCCAGTGGAATGCAGCCACGTTTTACTTCCGCCACAGGGTCTAGAACGACCCTTCCCCCTGCTTTCCCTTCCCCCCCCTGCTTTCCCTCACAATTCGTACATTCGTACGGAATTGTGTGTGATAGTAGGCCCACCCACGTCTCCTCTCCTCCCTCTCCTCTCCTCCCAACCCCCTCATTCGCGCGAAAAGGGGACGCAGGCCGAAGTCCCTGCATCGCGCGCAGAGAGGGGTGCACTAGGGTAAGTTGCCCGCCCCTTCCTTCCCCTGCATTGACCGCTGCCGCCCCCTTCGCACGCAGATAAGGGGCGCACAATGCCCGCCGCCCCCCGACCTCCCCGGCCCTCCCTTCTCCCCGTCCGCGCCACCACATTTGCGCGGAAGGAGGGCGCACGAGGGCATGCCACCGCCGCCGCCGCTTCCCCTGTCCGCGGCACCCCATTCCCCATTCGCGCGAAAAGGGGGCGCACGAGGGCTCGCTCCCTGCCCCTCCTCTTCCTACTTGGCCGCGCCTGTACGCACGGAAAGGGAGCACGCGACCCCCCGGCCCTTCCCTTCCCTTCGCGCAGAAGGGGGGTGTACGGGAGCACTCCGCCCCACCACCCTGCGTCGGCCCCGGCCCTTCCCTCTTGTCCGCGCAACCCCGTTCGCGCCGACAGGGGGCGTGTGAGGGCAGACCGCCCCACCTCTCCATGTTGGCCCCGCCCCCACCCCATCCCTCTTGTCCGCGCCACCCCATTCGCGCGGAGTGAGGGCGTGCGAGGGCAAGAACATGCGGACAGGGGACACGCGAGGGCACGCGACCCCCCCGGCCTCTCCTTCCTCATTCGCGCGGAAGGGGGGTGCGCGAGGGCACACCGCCCCGCCTCTCCGCGTCGCCCTGCCCTCTTCCCCTTCCCTCTTCGCGCCACCCCGTTCGCGCGGAAAGGGGGCACGCGACCCTTCCCTTCCACATTCACGCAGAAGGGGGGCGCACGACACCGCCCTGCTCTCCGCGTCGCCCCCGCCCCTTTCCCTTCCCTCTTCGCGCCGCGTGCGAGGGCAAGCCGCCCCGACTTGTGGCGCCCCGTTCACACGGGAAGGGGTGCACGAGGCCAAGCCGACCCCGCCTCCCTCCGTGTCGCGCAGTGGGGTTGGATGGTCTCAGTGCGCCCGCGTTCACCGCGCCTGCACCGCATTTTCGCGCACCATAGTACAACTTAGACCATGTAGCCCAATTAGATAATAAAAATATATTTATTGTTTTGTTAAGTTGTGTGAATATCTTAAAAAAACATATGAGATTTATGTTTGATGACTAAAAACAAAGTGTACGATTAAGGAAATAGCATTTTTAAAAAGAAAGTGTTTTATTTGCGCTTACTAAGAGTAAAGTTTACTGAGCTCGAATGCTGTTCGGGGACGCCCGTTTTGTGATGACAGAGGAAACGTGACTTTCTTGGCGCCTTCCTTTTTGGGGGCGTGATTCCCTGCGGAAAGATGGCCACTGACAATGTGACAGATGATGGTGGTGATGCGATGACAGCGGCGGCAGTACTAGTAATGTAGTCAAGTAATAATATAAGTAGTATGAATGAAAACTACTGGCAAGGAGGTCGAGAACTGCTCCAACAGCACAGTCACATGCCGACCTGCGGGGCCAACCCGCGCGACCCGCCAGGACCCATACCCGCAGCTGCGGGAACCCATACCCATGAGCCCGGGTACGGGTTTTTGGTGGGTGTGGGTGCGGGTAGAGGTCTTGTCACCCATGGGTTACCCACGCTATGCACTAGCGACGACCAAGACAACAACACATCGACAGCCACAAGGACGACACCTCGACAACGGCGACACCTCGACAAAGGCGACACCTCGACAACGGCGACACCTCGACAGCGGCGACACCTCGACAGCGGCGACACCTCGACAGCGGCGACACCTCGACAGCGGCGACACCTCGACAGCGGCGACACCTCGACAGCGGCGACACCTCGACAGCGGCGACACCTCGACAGCGGCGACACCTCGACAGCGGCGACACCTCGACAGCGGCGACACCTCGACAGCGGCGACACCTCGACAGCGGCGACACCTCGACAACGGCGACACCTCGACAGCGGCGACACCTCGACAGCGGCGACACCTCGACAGCGGCGACACCTCGACAACGGCGACACCTCGACAGCGGCGACACCTCGACAACGGCGACACCTCGACAGCGGCGACACCTCGACAGCGGCGACACCTCGACAGCGGCGACACATCGACAGCGGCGACACATCGACAGCGGCAACTTCAGCAAATCAACAACGACAACAATCGGCCTCAACAACGACAACAACAACGACGACACATCGACAGCCGCAATGACGACACGACGACAGCCGCAACGACGACACGACGACAGCTGCAATGTTAATACATCAACAACCACAATGACGGCCACAACGACAACACGTCGACAACCACGGTTCACGATGACGACGTGCGACAATTGCAACTTTGGCCGCAACATTGACATATCGACGACCCTAGCACGACGACGACGACTTGACGACACGATGATAGGACGGCGACCACGACACGTTCACGCTGTCCTCCGAGTCTTGGTGACGAGGGCCATATATTTACATCCATAGAGTAGCTGTAGCCACAAGTTGTAACTACCAGTAACTTAGTACAGCTCAATACAGGTTGCAGTCGGTCTTTTGCCAGTTGCAACTGACCCGGGAAGAACTGGTTTAGACCGCGAAGACCAGTCTTTTGAGAATCCAGCAACCGGGTGGGACCGACTCATGTCGGCTCGGTCCGGTTTTGGGCTCGGGGGATGAACCGATGATCGGTCCCGGTCCCGGTCCTTCCAAATTAGGGAAAAAAACCGGACCAGACCGGACTTTCAATCACTAGCTATGATGGTTGATGGTCATTGTAAGTAATATATTGTGAACTTATTCTAATATTTATTCTAATGCCACCATAATAGACACCCCATTTTCCTTGCACAGGCAGGAGGGACTTGGAGGCCCTATGGACACAGAGGAGGACAATATAGACCATGAGGATCACTCTATCATCTTTAGGATCCCAGAGGAGACCTTGGATCCTGCTCCAGACCCTGGCTCTGAATTTGGCTCTGGTTCTAGCCAACTGGGTAATAATGATGGCTCTTTAGCATCTGATGAAGACTTTCCCCCTCATGGGACTTCATATGGACCCTCTGGTGGTAGTGGTAGTGGTGATTTGCCAGAAATTGTTATCCAGCTTCAGAAACAGCTGTTGAAGGAATACACACTCCCTCCTTGTCCTGCTCTTCCCCCATGGCAACACACACTATCCAGGGCAGATACATTATCCCTTCAGCACTACCTTGCATGGATAGGGTCCAATGGCACTGTTAAAGCATACAGTGCCCATGCACAGGTACTTGGAGAGGCCACAAAGGAGGAAATCCTCAGCCTTTATATGGTCAGAAAGCTAGCTGAAAGACTCACTGGGCTACACCCCTCATTTGTTGATATGTGTCCTAAAAGTTGCATGGCATATACTGGAGACTCTCATTCTCAGTCCACCTGTTCATACAAAGACTGCAATGAACAGCGCTACAAACCACAGCAGAGCTCTACAGCCAAACCAAAGCCAAGGGCAACCATGCTCTACATGCCCATCACTCCTATCATCCAGGCATACTATGCCAATGCAGAGACATCCCATGAGATGCACCATAGGGATGAATGCTTGAAGAGGACACTTGATATTAGGGATGCCGGGGTGCAGTCCGAAATGGGGTTCGGACCCGAACCGCACCGGACCGCACCCCGGGTTCGGTTCGGTCCGGGGTGCGGTTCCGAGCCCAGCCAGGGGGTCCGGTTCGGGGTTCGCCATTGACTAAATTGATCTGAACCCGGTCCGGACCGGACTGCACCTCAGACTGCTGGGGTATAGTCAAACGCGCGACGACGGTCAAGACGACAGTACCTCAGGATACTACACAAAAATATACATTCATTACATGAATTATCTACAGGTACCACTGCATATCTACCCCGCCTGCTGCTGCCCGGCCCACCCCTTCATCGTCGTCGTCGCCCTCGCCGTGCTGCACCGTCTCGTCGTCGTCGTCACTGTTGCCATCATTGCTGTTGCTGCACGGTCGTTGCCGTCGTCGTTATTGTCGCTGCATGGTCATCGCTGTCATCGTCGTTGTTGCCGCACGGTGGTCAGCGTCGTCGTTGCTATCACTGTTGCTGCAACGCCGTCGACGTCGCCGTCTCAGCACCATCTTGCTGTCGTTATTGCCATTATCGCTGTGGCTATCGTCATCGGTATCGCGGTGCCAGTTTGCTGTCATCGCGTTGTCACAATTGCTTTGACGTCGCCGCCTTCGCCTCGCCATTGTGGCCGTCGCCATCGTCGCCTCGTCATCATCGCTTGCGGTTGCGTTGTTAGGCGCAGGGACATTGGCGTGATTGGGGCCACATGGGGCAGCAGTTTCCCTGTCGACGATAGCGGGTGTTTCGCCAGGGTAGCTGTGTAGGTTTGCAATAAATATTAGCGCGGCGTGACTTGAATGAACTAATACTCACCTATTTGGGCGGTTGCCATCTCCTCCTCGTCGCTCATGTCTTCCTCATCATCGGAGTCTGTACAGGTTGCGGGGCGCCCCAGTGGTGGTAGTCAAGGTCGGAGTGGTATGTGGTGTTATTGTCGTCATTGTGGTTGAGGTCAGATGCGGTATGCGTCGGAGGGGTCGCCAGCGGCATCGAGATCCCACCCAGAGAGCCTCTGAGTGGCGGTATCAGGGTTGGGGTTCCGTGCAACGAGCCATCGTCACGGCTAGGAGCCCACGCCGACGCCGCACGCTCCATAACAGGGAGAAGACGGCAAGCACGACAGTGCCAAAGAAGGCGCCTGGCGTAGCTCGTCGGCTTCAGCCCTGCGTGTGGATGTGGCACTAGCGAATACCGATGCCGTACAGATTTGGACTTCACAAGCTTCTTGCAGCAGTAAGTTAGTACAGGGGCATCATACAACTTACTGTAGTACAGTCACGGTAGTCACAGTGCACGTTCAAAAAAAAATAACAGAAGTCGCACAAGAAGTCACGTGATTTGTTGATTGATCTGATCGTGGGAAGGTTCCTTCGCGTTCTCTTTCCAAGTCTCTCGCCCCGCCTCATCACCGCTCCTTGAGACTCGTACATCAAAGGTAGCAATGTCAACATCCTTGCAATTTCACCACATATCTATTCTCCCCCTGAGGAAGCTAGGATGCTACCGCTTGACGTGCAAGCCCTGCCTCAGGGGACAAAAAAAACATGAGTTTTAATCTTTGTAGCGCTACGATGTACTGACCTCGATTGTAGGCCTTTCCACTGCTACACAGCTGCCATGGCACCACACCCCACGGACGCAGCCATCCCCTGACATCATGTCTTTTGATGCTGCCACCCGAGTCATCGCCACATCGTTGTGAGGTGCAGTTTCTTGAGCATGTCCACAAGACACACCAACGGTGCCATCCCTGAACATCTGTTCGGGTTAATAATATGTCGATATTCTGACTCTGACATGGATTGTATGATAGATCCACACGACTACCCTGGCACATTTTCGACATCACTCAAATTGTTCGCGCGGACTCCCAACCATGCGACTGCCACCTCCAACCTGTGCCCATAACAACGCAGCCACACCAGGGCTTGCCCAATGCAAGTGACGGTGACGACTGAGGCAACGGCAACGAGATGGCAGTGGCCACAGTGGTGAGCGACGATGGTGACGGGAAGGCAATGGCGATGCTGGCAGCAAGGCGATACTGATGATGCACGGCGGCACCGACAGTCCGACAACGACAGCAAGGTGACATCGACGACGATAACATTGGTAGTAGCAGTGATGATGACATGACGGTGACAGCGATGGCGACGCAACGGCGAAGGGGGTTGGGTGGCAGCGGCGACAATGGTGACAGGATGATGTGGCGACGGGACGGTGCAGTGTGGAGATGGCGATGGGATGGTGCGGTGGCAGCAATGCGAACAGCAGTGATGAAGGGTGGGCAGGCTACTGAGACACAGTGGGGTGGTAGGCAGGGCACTCGTGTGGCTAGCTACGGTACTTCTGATATTTTATCCTACAGAGGGCTGGCAGTACATCGGTACGGGTGCGGGTAGAGTAGATGTAGATTTTCGGTAATTTATTGAGGTTTTTTGAGGTTTTTTGCTTGGGTTCAGGGTTCAGTTTGGGGTTCGGCCCCCTCTGGGCCTTGAACCGCACCGGACCTATCAGAGGTTCAAGGTTCGGCCTGAGAGCCCGAACCGGACCGCACCGGACCGCAGCAACCCTACTTGATATGCTTGCCAGGGGTGCTGGTGTAAAGAGATCAGAGTTTGCCAACTCTGATAATCATATTCGCCACCACTCTGAATTGGGGCTGTTTGAAGATGAAAGAGACACTGCTTTATCAATCTCTACAGATGGTGCTCAGCTCACCATGAAAAAGCAGTCCAATATGTGGCTCTTAATTGTTGTGCTGCTCAATCTCCCACCAGAGATGTGCTACAGAGCAAACAATGTCATCATTCCACTTGCAATCCCAGGCCCAACAGCACCTGGGAACATTGAGTCCTTTATATATCCCCTTTTTGAAGAGATGGCAATGGCAAGTGTGGGGATGTGGACATGGGATGCTGTTGATTCATCCTACTTTGTTC
This sequence comes from Lactarius pseudohatsudake, assembly GCA_021525015.1. Lineage (NCBI taxonomy): Eukaryota > Fungi > Basidiomycota > Agaricomycetes > Russulales > Russulaceae > Lactarius > Lactarius pseudohatsudake. The sequence continues at coordinate 22,577 of JAKELH010000400.1, forward strand.
TGAGAGCATATCTCTGTGGTGTAAAAGGAGACATGCTTGGATCTGCCAAGTTGAGTGGGATGGCAGGACATTCAGCCCTTTATGGTGATCGCTTCAGTTTGGTACAAGGTGCCCGCCCTGCCAAGGACAGAGGTGCTAGGGCCCAGTACTATCCAATCTCTCCACCTCAAAAGGAGACACATAATCCAGAGCGCCAGATTATTGACCTGGACAACTTACCTATGCGAGGCCAAAGACATTATTGGCACACTATTGAAAGGCTTGAGTCTGCAAGGAACCAAGCAGAGCGCCAAAGGATTGTGAAGGAGACTGGGATTTCACACCTTCAGAGATGTCAACGAGTTGTGGCCAAACGAGTGACTCGCGAGTTTGACTCGTCATGTGACAAGTACTCGCGGGCGCGAGTACTCATGCCTGAATACTTGCGCGAGTACGAGTGGACCCTTCTCCGAGCACGAGTACGAGTGGACCCTTCTCCAAGCGCGAGTACGAGTGGACCCTTCTCCAAGCGCGAGTACTCGCGAGTACTCGTGGTACTGGCACCAATACCAGTCCTGGCCTTTGTTTAAGTTGGGTTTTACAGTATAGATGAAAACAGTTTATTTTGTCTTGGGTTACAATGTACTATATCTACTAATACTACTATACTAAACTACTTGTCGCGACGTTGCCCGTGTTGTTGTCATCGTCGGTCATTGTCGCCCTATTGCTGTGTCGCCTCATTGTTGTGGTCGACGGGTATCGCCTTGCTGTGGTCGACGGGCGTTGCTCCATCGTCATCGTCGTCGCGTCCGTCCAAGGCGTCGTTGCCACCGCCGTCTTGCTGTTGCTGGCATTACCCCGTGGTCGGGCATTGCCCCGTTGCCGTGGTCGACAGGCGTCGCTCCATCGTTGTCATCGCATCGTAGTCGTTGGTGCTGTCTTGCTGTCGCTGGTGGTGGTATTGTTGCAAGCGCACGTGGCTTGGCCCAGCCTGCAGGCCAGTCCGCATATGCGAAACTGGCAATCACCAGGCGTGGGAAGCTCAGCATCATTTGTGGCTCCTTACTGGTGAGTTGCTTACACCACATGAGTTGCTTACCATCAACAACCATGACCATGACTACGACGCCTGGACGACGACGACGGAACAAGCGAGTGGCCAGCCACATGACAACAACAAATTCCCACCGGCACCCCATCGACGATGGGTCGACCACGACCACGACGACACTACAGCGAATCGGCAGTGGCAAGGCAGGTCGAATGCGACCACAATGACGAAGACGATAACGGTCCGTGACAACAACGGCCCACGACGACACCAGCTTACGACAACAACGGCCCACAACAACAACAGTCCGCGATGACACCGACGGCAGCGGTAGTGACACGGCAACGACGCTAGTATGCAACGGCGGCAGGGGGTAGCGACAGTTCGGCGGGCATTATAGGTAGTATAGCAAGTGTTTAGAGTACAATGTTTGTAGCTAGATCATGCAAAAATAATAGTACCCATAGAGTACTCATTTCAGACGAGTACTCGTACTGTCTGAATGAATACGAGTACCCACACTCGTGAGTACTCACGGCTCAGACAAGTACTCGCGCCGCGAGTACGAGTATTAGTCCTGAGAAATCGGCGAGTACTCATGCCCACAAGTACGAGTCGAGTACGAGTCGCTCGTCGGAAAATTCTGACGAGTACTCATACTCGCGAGTGTCACTCGTTGACATCTCTGGGCAGAAGTTTAATTTGTGGCATGTGCCACTTGGCCTTGTTTGAATTCGAACATGAACCACCCTCTTCCCCTGCTTTCCACTGCACACAAATATGCATACAAAGACGCGATACGTGAATACAAGGTAGGTTCTTTTTTTATATATATCCTTTTTGTCTCTCATCAATGCAGGGCATAGGCCTCTACCCACCACTCACCCGTGTGCACGCGGGCTATCCCACTGCCACTGTCTCGCAGCACTTGGTTCCCACTAAGATAAGTTCTGTTTTTTTTTTCTTCTTTCTCATCTCTCAACCGGTGTAGGAATCCTCACCCCACTCTCGCCAGCACAACAAGTTCACCACCACGTCAACACCATCATGCACTACCCGTCACTGGTGCACCTGATCTGACCCTGCTGCACCCGCACCCTCAACACCCTCAACACCGCCACCTCGATACAACCACGACACCAACACAACGCTGCTGTTTCGACACAGCTGCCATCCCCTACCTTGATCCTGCCACACGCCGTCTCAATATGGCCATCGCCACCACATCAACCCCCTGACATGGCACCCAGCCCCTCAAGACTTCGATGCCACTAACACCACCACCTCAACATGGCTGCAACACCAACATGACACAGCCGTTTTGACACAGCTCCATCCCACCACACGCTGTCTCAATACAGCCATCGACACCACCTTGACCCCACCCCACTGGTGCCGTCTCGACACAGCTGTCACTGCCATGTCACTGCCGCCCTGCCGGCACCGGTCGCCACCACCACCCCACCCATTGGTGCCACGTCGACACAGCCCCCACTGCCATGTCGACACCAGCACCGGCACCATTGTCATGCAGTTGCCACCACCACCCCACCCATCAATGCCACGTCGACATGGCCCCCACCACCACATTGACACCAGCACCAGCACACCACCCCTTCATAATCCCACCAACCTGTCACTGCAGCACCTGGCTCCCATCCTCTTGTATTGTTGTATTTAGAGTAGTTGTGTGAACTTAAATATATAACTTTTAATTTATTTTGCATGAAATGTTGTCTGACTGAACTGACTATGAGATACTATGGAGTGACTATGAGGCAACTATGGAGTGACTATGAGACAACTATGAGATGACTATGGTAGTAGGGTAGACTATGGTAGTACTATGGTAGTTGGGTAAACTATGGTAGTACTGTGGTAGTATGGTAGACTATGGTAGTTGGGTAGACTATGGTAGGACTATGGTAGAAGGGTAGACTATGGTAGAACTGCAGTAGTGCTTCCAGAGAACATAGACATCACTACCAGCACTACAGGCACTATGGCCCTCTATGGGTCACTGTGGCCTCTGTAGGCACTACTGAAGCACTACTGCAGAGGCCCAAGGATTGCTGATGTATCTCCGATCCACCCGTCGTCAGTTGGACTATCACTTACAGCAGACTTTCTAATGGGCATCAGCTGAGTATTGTATGTTATATATTCTCCATAACATACATATGATCACCACACATTGGCTTGTGATCAGACATTCCATGTTTATTCCTGTCTGATCACATTCCTGATGTACTTGCACATCTCTGAATGGATGTTCTTATATGCTTGAATACTGTTTATTTGACATATAGAGCATGTAACGCTGCCACTGGCATTAGTCTGACTTGGACAACGAAAGGGTATTCACTACTTAGTGAAGTGTTTACAGCAGTATTCATAACACCTGTCACCTGCCTTTTTTAGCAGACATACGGACATTCAAACCCAAGAGCGGTGTTCATAGTTAAGTAGACCGAGAAATTCTTAAGAAATTGAGCTATCATGCAGAATTGGGGTTATGGAATAGATATCTTGACAAAACGGGACTATGGAATAGTTATCACGCTACTATGCCTGGCATCGTGCCACTTATGATGCACTGTGCCCTCCACTCCTTACGCTGCAAGCCAAGCAACAGCTGCCAAACTGACTGAACTGTTATCACAAATCCCCCATTGAGTGCCTGCACAAACAGCTAAAAGACATTGGCGTGCATGTCGTCCTAGGTATTCACCGATATTCACCACTGACCTTGGTGGTCTCCAGGAAAAGGCCCCAAAAAACCACCAGTGAGCCCGCTAACTGTCTCCTTCCTTTTTCTCTCCAGTCCTCGGATGCGACCATCACCGGAGGCCCCCCAATGCCAGCCATGCACACAGCACACGCACAGCTCAAACAAGCCCAGTCTCCACTGATTTTTGCAAGGGCGCTCAACTAGTCCTTGCCAGAGCTCCACATGTGTAAGTTCAATGTTCAACAACGTTCAACCATGACATGAGGTCACACAAACACGCTGACACGCACTCATTATCTTGCTCACTTACCCCTTGTTACACCCAAGGTTACACCTCGCAATTGGCCCCCATGCTCATAGACACTGGCAGGCTGCTCCCCTGAACCTCATGTTGTCTTTGTTTGCTCAGGCTCCACCCAAGTCCTCCATTCTTAACAATATCTTTCATTTTTGGTCACATCATTCTCGCCAAGTGGAGCTCTACCAAGACGCAATCTCGAGCTCATCTCTGTAGCTATTGGCTCAGGTCACCCCCGGGTATTTTTGGAGCCACCCGTACCCGACCCGGACAAAACCCGTACCTGTGATGAGGGGTACGGGTGGCCTCGGGTTCGGGTGTGGGTTCACACGGGTCACACGGGTACGAAAACCCGTGCGGGTTTTCGGGTCATATGTGTACAGGTGTACACATACACATCAAATTTATTGATCTTATATACACTACTACAGGTACTACAGGGATGTGAGCTGTCTGTCTAGGGATCACGCGTGAACGATAACGGTGTGGCAGGTTGACATGTGGTATTGAAACGGCGCCGATGCGATGGGGTGGGGTCGAGACAGGGTGAACGGGTGGGCGGCGCCGGCGTCGAGATGGCGTGGGGGCTGTGTCGGGACGATGCTGGTGCGGGTCGAGGTGCGCGGCGCTGGTGGAAGCGTCGTAGCGGGGTCGAGGAGGCAGTGGGGGGTGTGTCGAGACGGCGCCGGTGCGGGTCGAGGTGCACGGTGCTGGTGGAAGCGTCGTAGCGGGGTCAAGGTGGCAGTGGGGGCTATGCCGAGACGGTGCCGGTGCGGGTCGAGGTACACGGCGCTGGTGGAAGCGTCGTAGCGGGGTCGAGTTGGCAGTGGCGGCCGTGTCGAGGTGGCAGCAGCGTGGCGGGGTCGAGGTGGTGGTCGTAGCCGGGTCGGTAGGGTCAAGGGTGTCGCAGCCAGGTCGAGGTGGCGGGGTCGAGGGACAGCAGGTGCGGGTGGTGGTGTTGAGGGTGCAGCGAAGTCGTTACAGTCGTGGGAGCAGGAGCGGGAGGTCCTGCCCGGTCGAAATGGGTAAAACAAAAACAAAAGTGAAAGCAAAACTCATCTGAGTGGGGCCAAATGCCACGAGACGGTGACAAGGGAGGTAGCAACAACGGGATGACCTGCGTACACATACGTGAGCGGCAGGTGAGGGGTGGGAGCAGCAGAGGCGGGTTGGGTGCTCATATGTCATGAGGTGTCAAGGGGGTGGGAAGAAACCTTTGTGAAGGTGATGACGAGGTCGCCACTGACCTGTGGCCTGCACTGGTTAGAGACGAACGGGGAAAAGAAAAAGAAAAAAGAAAAAAAGAAAACGTAGCTTCATATTTGGTCTTCAGGATGTGTGTGAGGGGAAGGGAGAGGGACACGCGGCCTGTCTTCAGGTGCACTTTACCCGTGGGAACCCGTGTACGGGTACGGGTTTGCCTCGGGTTTGAAGATGGCTACCCGTACCCGTACCCCGGCAATACCCGACCCGATACCCGGTGGGTTACCCGTACCCAGGCCAATCACTACATCTCTGAGCCATTTTGTGTTTGTGTCACGCTCTGTCATGCATCATGTGATGTCTTACACCCAACTCGTCTTTTCCACCTCATTCCGTTCATCACCACCACATGCCCCATTCCCTCCTGAGTACCAATCCCATGCACACACATCCCCGCAACCCGTCGCTTGAAGCAACACTCCGACAACAAGCTGTGGTCCTGCCTTCACCTTTCCTCAATCACTATCCCCCAACCTCAAAGAGCTGCCTTGAGAGCCGCACATCACTGGCAACCTTGGCCTCTCATGCAAGGACATTGGGACTCGGACAGGCCTCGTACAACATAGGTAAGTACTACTAAGTAGACAGTTTCTGTATGTATGTCAGACCCCGGTAGCGGGTGAGTGGACTTACAAGTCTACTCACCTCGTAATTGAATATCAGCCTTCCCTCACATCGCCCTTGCCTTCTCCACTACTTCTTCACCCAGGCCAACCACTTCCGCATTGTATGGAGCGATGTCCGTGTGAGTTCGAAGCGGAGAGGATCCCGTGCCGGGGTTACAGAAGCTTACGAGCCAAGAGGGGATGACCCAAGAGCAAGTGAAGGTGGGACAAGGTGAAACGGGATGGGGCAAAGCGAAGTGAACAAGAAGAAGAGGGGCGAACAGGAAAACGAGGTTGGTGAAAGGCTGCAGGGCTCCTAAGGCGAAGGCGTTGATGATGTCGATAATGTTGGCGTGGCTATGCGGTGGCTTTGATGCAGGCGTTTGGCAAAGGCGTTGGTGTCACGGTTTCACCCTCACCGGCACGTGACTCGCCACGTGACTACACACCGACCGCCGATATTCCCTTTGTGGAATCCGCCAATACGCCTGAAGACGTCTGGTGGGACTGGCAAGCTGAAGAAGAGCCACGCATACAGGAGAGAGTATGGGCAGCAATAGAAGCCCTAGAGCATACCGCAAGAGCGGGACGTCTGGTGAGCGATCGATCTCCCTCCCCGCCTCAGAACCGCTGCCAGGAGCCTTGGGAATAGGTCCTGATGTACAGCCGTCACGTGACCCTGGCATGTGACCTGCCTCGACTCGACCAGAAGAGCCCGGATGAGCTTGTGCCCGGGCTGGTCTAGCCTCTGATGCAAGAATGGTGCGACTCGGATCTTACATAGCGGATGACTGATGACCGCTGACTACTGTATGGACTGATGACTGATGATGTACGAGGGCCTTATGCCATTGAACACTCGTATTAGGGTTTCGGAGTTAGGGCTGAGCTTCAAAGCTCCCCTAAGTACTATAAGTAGATGGCTACTTGCGCCTTAGAGCGGTAGCTTTGATATCTTTGTGAATACCTTCCCTCTTTGGAGCTGGGCCAGTAGTACTGCGCTATCCACTCGGCGAATAACCACATCGATCACCTCTTCGCTCATTGGTGTGACCTCGGAGACCCGTCCCTCCACCTCCTTCCTCTTCAGTGCGCCTTCGGAGCCTGTCCAGCCACTGTCCACTCTTCCCTCTATCTGCCATTATCGACGACTATCGAACGCCCCTACGCCTTGCAACACGGTTGCAGCAGCAAACAGGCACACGTGACTCAAGTCGAGTCCAACGTCCAGGAAGGAACGTTACAGTTGGCAAAGGCGTTGGCAAAGGCGTTGGCAAAGGCTAGGCATGGCGAGGCAGCTGCTCGGGACTAAGGCGATGGCGACAGCATGGCTAGGCTGGCGGCTTGGATGGCGAAGGCGGCGAAGGCTATGGCTGTGACTAGGGCAACGGCGTGGGTTCTACTTGGCAGGCAAACCTGAGGTCGGCGGCTTGGAAGACGAAGGCGGCAATGGCAATGGTGGTGGCTAGATGATGGCGAGGCTTCTTGGACTGGCGCGGTGTAGAATGGGACTTAGAGGCAAACAATCAGAGGAAAGGGGAGATCAATGATGACATTTTACGAGACAAGAACGCGAGCTTTTATACATGCGGACCGTATATGATGCAAGCGAGACCAAGTCGGATGTATAGTGGTAAGTAGAGAGGAACGGGGAGACAATATGGGCGTAGGTATGGCAAGTACGGTGAGGCGGGGGCGAGCTGTGGCACAGGAACGAGCAGACAAATGAGTCAAAGAAATATGGGCGCAGACACGAGAAATGGAAACCGATCATCTAAGTAAAGGAGAGACACGGCATACGAAATATGCGGACAAAGGGAATCGAGACACGGTGACGCACAACAATGAGCCTTGTCCGACTCCATCAGCAGCGCAATGGCCCACGCGATCTCCAATGGTGTCTTGCGAGCGATTAGGAGTAACTGACAGGGTGGATTGACGAGAGACAAAGGGTGAAGGCAGAGGTTAGTGGAGTGATAGGTGGAGACTTGACAGGTTGAAAGAGAACATCTGCAATCAATGCAGAGGTGATGAAAGGAGGGCTCGGGCAAGGCTTCCGAGGCTAGGGTATGACAGGGGTAACCCCCAGGTTTTTTTTGCCGTACCCGTACCCGTACCCATGAACACCATACCCGTACAGGTAGGGGTATGAAAACATACACGGGTTTCCACGGGTTTCCAGGGGTACCAGGGGTATGGAAAAACCCCTAAGGGTATATGGGTTTTTGTATAAAATCAATATAAAATCAATATATCTGGGTGAAAGTTATTTTGAAAAATGTTAATAATCATTACATTGACTATTTATTCCTTATCTGAAGCCATTATGGCCTTGGATAACATCAAAATCCGAGTATAATTGATAAAAATCATGTAAACATCCAGAAAAATCTGGAAATATACCCAAAAAATACCCAAAATGTTTATGTAATGCTTATGTAAGCATACCCGTAAACCCGTGGCTACAGGTACGGGTTTCCTGCGGGTATAAAAACCCGTACCCGTACCTGTACCCATACATACCCGTGACCAAAAACCCGCGGTGTTACCCGTACCCGTGTCACACCTTATCCGAGGCATGTCGTCCGGTGGCATTCCACGGGTGTCTGGGGTCAGACAGGGCGGCAACAAGTGCGAGAGTATACAGAAAGATGGCGAGACAGGAAATGACGAGAACAGAGACGAAGACGACGTGGCAAGACTTGGATTATGACTGAGTATTAGTGTATGAAGGAGACGAAAACACGAGGGTGAAGGGTGGCGAAGGGAAGCGGAGATGGAATATGATAACAGAGACAGCTTGACTTTGAATCCGGGTGGCTGCAGGTGGCTGAGGGATACAGTAGGCAGGCAAGGCCAAAACAGGGGAAAACAGGTGATTTCGGGCCCAGAGCCCGAGGGAACCTTACAGTGTCTCCAATCCTGAGGCCGATACCCCAAGTATGAGTCAATCGCTCATCCAATGACGACTGTATAGGATCAGATCACTTCATCTGCCTGACTACGCTGCCTGACTACGCTGAACAACAGTTTTTTAACAAATGATTTTCAAAACCGATAAGTAGAATAGATAAATACATCTATTAATTACCATGATTAATTTTTGTGGGAAAGAAATTCGGCATCACCAAGGTACCCATTCAAATCCTGCCTATATCCCCAAAGTGGTTGTGAGGTGACAAGTGTTATGAATACCGCTGTAGGTCGAGCGTACGACATGAATACACGGTGTCACGGTTTCACCCTCGCCAGCACGTGATTCGCCACGTGACTACACGCCAACCGCCGATATCCCCATTGTGGAGTCCACCAACACGCCTGAAGACGTTTGGTGGGACTGGCAAGCCGAAGAAGAACCACGCATACAGGAGAGAGTATGGGCAGCAATAGAAGCCCTAGAGCATACCGCGAGAGTGGGACGTCTGGTGAGCGATTGATCCCCCTCCCCACCTCAGAACCGCTGCCAGGAGCCTTGGGAATAGGTCCTGATGTACGGCCGTCACGTGACCCTGGCATGTAACCCGCCTCGACTCGACCAGAAGGGCCCGGATGAGCTTATGCCTGGGCTGGTCTAGCCTCTGATGCAATATGGTGTGACTCTAGACTCGGATCTTACTTACATGGCGGATGACTGATGACCGCTGACTACTGTATGGACTGCTGACTGATGCCGATCGAGGGCCTTATGCCATTGGCCACTCGTATTAGGGTTTCGGAGTTAGGGCTGGGCTTCAAAGCCCCTCTATCGTGTATAAGTAGACAGCTACCCGCGCCTTGTAGCGGTAGCTTTGATATCTTGGATAATCCCTTCCTTTCCTTGGAGCCGAGCCAGTAGTACTGCGCTATCCACTGTCGCGAATATTATCACGATCACCTCTTCGCTCGCTGGTGTGACCTTGGAGACCCGTCCCTCCACCCTCATCCTCTTCAGTGCGCCCTCGGAGCCTGTCCAGCCACTGTCCACTTTCCCTCTACCTGCCATTGTCAACAACTATCGAACACCCCTACGCCTTGCAACGCGGTTGCAGCAGCAAACAGGCACACGCGACTCAAGTCGAGTCCAACGTCCAGGAAGGAACGTTACGCACAGCCTCTTGGTGCACGTGATCGTTAATGGCACTAGGGCTCATTCCACTAGGTGTAATCGATGTTCAACTTGGCCTATGAGAGCCAAGCAAAGGATGAGGCAGACAGCTGCGGAGATGTGAAGGAGAGCAAGTAGAATGGCTATTGAAGAAGACCAGAATGGTGTATTCTGGTCTTCAACTTCTCCTATTTATACATGAGTAGGGGTCGCTTTAAAGCTCCCTTTGAATCTGTACTACTAGTAGCGTTAATAGCTCAAACCCTATGATCGCTGTACTAGTAATGAGTCATGCCACATCAGCATGTGATACTTGTCCATGACTAATACAAGAAGTCCATGACCTATTACTACTTACTAAGGGAGTCATAACCACCTAGTAAGTGTCCACTTCGTCGGTCGTAACAGAGCATCTCTGGATCCATAATATTGTTTGGGATGTGTTCTGCCTTTCTATTCTGTGTTTAAGTGCCTCGGGGATTCCTGACTATCTCTGATCCAGCCAACATCGGCTGGAGTATCAATCGCAGCAGAATCCCGACGTCGGCCAGCGCCAGCTGGAGTATGAACCATTAAAGACTCTCATCACTGATTGGGCTATCAATTATATAAGCCACCTCTGACCATTATGTGTGACAACAACAATAGCAGCAGCGGTGACACAGCAACAATGCTCATACATGACTACAGTACATTGTTTGTAGTTAGTAGTGCCTAGTATTCAAGTTTTACAGGTGGATAGTGTAGAGTACTCAAGTACTCATGCAGTTTGTCATGAGTACTCATGACTCAGATGGGTACTCACTTAAGTATGAGTTGAGTACGAATCTTGGGTTTGAGAAAATTGGTGAGTACTCACACCAACAAGTACGAGTCAAGTGTGAGTGGCTCTTTGGGAATTTCCAACAAGTACTCATACTCACAAGTATAACTCATTGACATCTCTAAGTGCAAGATAGGAACTGATAAAAGATATGAAATGCATGGTGATACAGGGCCTCTCAGTGTGAATGGAAGGAGTCAAGATAATCAAAGAAGTGAAAGAGGTTCAAAATTGTAGCAGAGAGAGAAAGAGGGGAGGGCCAGAATTGTAACAATTAAGGCAGGTTAAGAAGGCAACCTGCCTTAAAATTGCCTTGGGAAAAAATGTCCTTAAAATGGCCTTAGAAACATGTTAAGGCCTGATTACTAGTAAGAGCATTTAAGTACTTTTAGGTTTTCCTAATGCCTACAGTTGTCCCCCTTCACACATGAGCTCCAACCAATTGTTTCAGTGTCTCCTTCTGCAAGTGCTTGGTGGCATCTGGGCTTCCACCACTGGCAGTGGGTAGTGGGACGATGCCATAGTGGGTGAGATATGTGGTGAGGCTTTGTTCACTAAGGTTGTCAATCACATTTACAGTGTACAGGGGTGGGAGATTGTGCTGATCACACAAGTCAGCTCAGACTGATATAAAAGGCTGAATGAGAACTCACAGGTGGGAGGGTGGGATCAGTTCCATCAGTGAATGGAACAACTTCAAAGGGCACAACATTTCCAAGTCCCCTGCTCTGGTTGATTAACTATAGGCATTGGGAATCAGATAGTTAGAAGCAAATATATCCAAATGAAATACCCTCTTGACATCTGGGAGGATCTCAGCCCTTGTGTTCTGAAGATCAACATGGAATTGCTGAATTTCATTGTGCAGTTGGTGGATTTCATTCAGGATTGCAGGGTGAACCACAGCTGCAAATTACATCAACCACCAGCAGATAACTCCCTTGGAGTTAAGATGATACCTTCAGGGGCTGCTGCTGCTGCTGCTTGTGCAACAATACTATGCTCATATATGACTGCATTATAACGATCATCCTGGGTACAGTTTGGGCCTTGCACAACCCCTGAAGACACAATAAGGAAAATTATTGTGGAATACTATAGGTGATCCACACTTGGATCCACATACTCATGCTCGCATCCACAAGCCGGTGGTATTTTACAGCTTGGAGAACATCATCCCGAGTGGGGGGAGAAAGTGGTGCATGGGGCAGTTGCACTCTGGGGTCATTTGGTGGTGCAGGGAGTACAACAGGTAGGGGATTGGGAGGTGTAGCCATTTTAGACGTTGCAGAAGATAGAGTGCAGTAGAGAGGCAGAACTATCGTGTTTCCCCCTTTCCCCCTGTGTATGACATCACGCGTCATCGATGCCTCATCTGGAAGCCGCCAATGCCGTTCCGATCCAGCACCCCTGTTTCTCACCTTCACGACTAGCCTTTACCACCATACAAAACTCCCCGGGAGAGTAACGTAGTAGGCGACTCTCAATTTATTCTGTAGTAGGTTAACATTGCTCGCGATGTAAATAAAAAGTGCAAGATCTCATTTGGGGAAGGGATACAAGACAATCGTAGCGTGAATGATAAGTGTTCCAGACCGCATCATCTACGGCCCTCTGAGGAGATAAAACTCACATATTCATACTTAAGCTAGCACGCGCACCCGCCGTCCTCTTCCTCGTCGTGCGCTTGCGACAGGTCAATATTCCCCGGCATACTCTCAGGCGCCGTGGCCCGGGCCTTGGCCGATGACGATGCCTTGGGCTTCTCGTCGCCCCACAGCGCGGGTGTGTCGATGATGCGCGCGACGACGTCGTTGAACGCCTCGGTCACGCCCACCGCCGTCTTGGCGGACGCCTCGACGAACAGGCATCCCGTGCGCTGAGCGAACGACGCGCCCTCTGTCGTCGGCACCTGTCGAGAGTATTCCTGTGTGCAGCGTGCGGTCAGTAGTGGGCAAGGCGTGGGGGAGGGAGCGCGCACCTTGTCTAGCTTGTTGCCGACGACGATCTTGACGACTTCGGGTGGGACGTAGTTCTCGAGCTCCTCGAGCCACCGCGGAAGCGCCTCGAACGACTCGCGACTCGACACGTCGTATACTGTTCACGACCCAGTTCCGTGAGCGGAGAGTGTAGAGACGAGGAGCAGGGACAGACCGAGGATGACCCCCTGTGCGCCGCGGTAGTACGGACGCCGTGATGGTGCGGAAGCGTTCTTGGCCCGCCGTATCCTGTTGTGAGACCAGTGAGTGAACGACGCAAGCGGGAGCGGCACCAACGAGAGCGTGAACACCCTCGCAAAGCGTACGAAAGAACTGAAGGACGGACGCACCCATATGCTCATCTTGACCTTCCGCCCCTTCACCTCCATTTTGTGTACCTAAACGTGCGTTTGGCGTCCCCGTGCGTACATATCAGGAGAACAAGGGACGCACCCTGAAATCGACGCCGATCGTCGCGCTCGCCTCGTCCTCGGGCAACCATTGCTTGTCAGAGAAGCGGAGCAAGAGGCTGCTCTTCCCGACGGACGAGTTGCCGATAAGCAGGAGCTTGACATTGATCAGCTCTTGCGTCGGTGCCATTGTCCTTGTGCGGGACGTTTCGTAGCGTGTGTGTGTTTGCGGGGCAGGAGTGCCGAGTCGTGGTGTTAGGTAACGGGTGGTGAGAGTGGAGCAGGCAAACGTGTGGCGTACGCGTGGCGAAAGGCGTGTGTGGTGTAGGGTATCAGTGTCAGAACGATGGGCTGGCCCGTGTGGAAGTGGGAAAAGAGACCTGGCTCGGTGTGGAACTCACGGCCTCCACGGCCCAAGAGGTTTATAATAAGTTAACCCTGGCGGCAAGGGGAAGACGGCACCCGTGATACAGGTCCGATCGCTGACGCACTCAAAATTTCGACCTAAGAAAAATTCCAATTACATTCGCAAGTAAAAGAGGGCGATGTATGGTAGGTATATCGTAAAGGCAAGAATAGAATGTTAAGGCATAGTTTCTATATTTGTGACCACGGCCAGTCGTCCTCCGGCTCGTCATTACCAGGCTCATCCGGCTCCGGCTCTGGGTATGGGGATGGTTCTGGGGTGTCCTCGCTGCGACATACAGCTGGTACGTTGAAACCCTGAAAAAATACATGTCAACAAACGCAGGAATAAGCCATGGTCTGTACCCACATCTGTGCGAACCCCTCCTCCCCATGGCGTACGTCCCTGAACTGCGGCGTCAACACCCAGCCCCTTCTCTGCAAAGCCCAACCACAAATCGCAGAAGTTCTCCCCGCCTGTGAGGACTTGGTCCGCCTGGATGATCGCATCGCGCGCGTCAAAGAAGCTAGGACGACACTGCTGCAACTTCATGCCGTTCAACACGAGCTGCACGATAAGCGAATTTCCGTGCTTCGGGACAAGCGGCTTCGGAACGTCCGTCGCGGTGAATTCGGGTACACGGTAGAAGTCACCGAGGGGGATCGTGCCATCTTCAAGGGGAAGCGGAGGGAAGAGCGACTCAGTGAAGCCATGCTTCGTAATCAATCGTTGGGCAACAACCCAGAGTATCTGTGCCCAGACTTCACCGATCGCGTGAACCCCCCAGTACTGGGGCTTATCGAGCGTCTTGTACGTGGATGGATTGACAGATTCGTTCTGCACGACCGTTAAAAGTGGAAGGAGGTTATAGGCGGGAATCGTACCAGAGAGTAGGGGTAGTTCCGAATGCCACCAGCTTGATTGGCAGCCCAAGCACCCATAGGATAATCGGAGTAAAGAGCCTTGCTGCGGATTACGGTAGCAAGGAAATCTAGAAAGTGACGTCAACACAAGTCTCTGCGTCGTATAACGACGCATTCACCTCCCCATCCCTCTCCCATTCCACCGCTTTCACCCCATCCGAGGCATCCAGAGTTTGCAGGGCCGCCAGTCAAACGAATGCTAAGGCCATGAGACAACTCGTGAATGACGATGCCAGCTTCAAGATCGCCGTCGCGGTATGGGTTTGCAGTGTTCCATAGGTACATCCTGCACCGACCGTTCTGTCCGTCTGGAGGGGTCATGAAATTCGCGTTGTTAAATCCAGAACCATCCTGGGCATTCGCGATAACGGCGTCACCCTCCTGGCCTCCACGCCCGAAGTTGTCCTGTTGGAAGTTGCCTGCGACCTCATCAAAGCCGTAACTGGGCAACACAAGGACAGTTAGATCACTAGGGAGATAGAATTAATAGAGGGGAATACCGGTAGTATAGATCGTGCACTAGATTAGACGTGTAGAAAAGTTGTGTGATAGTAACATTGATATACTTCTTCGCCTCGTCCAGCGAGTCCGATTTGTCCGTGGTCTTGGGATCGTAAGGGTAGTTGAATATCAAGTCATCGCCACCATCAGGTCTATAATTGTGCAACCAGCCATTCTGGCCCTCCCAGTTCTCGTGAGCGAACACCTGTTCAATAATCAGAACGATCACAGAACGACAAAATAGACGTTTCGTACGTTGTTGCCAAACGTGGTAGTGTAGTTCGAGTACTGGCCCTTCTTCTTCAGGTTGGACGAAAGCGGATCATTGGAAACGGGGATAACGTGCCAGCCCAAAGGACTAGCCAATGGGTCAAAATTCTCTTTGGCCAAGGTGCGGCCGCCTTCAGAGGGATCGTTAAGGCCGAACGGGAATACATGGTATCTTGCAGGCTGGCGCTGTTCGGGTTCCGAGGGGATAGGGGCATCGGATGCCCAGTCGACAACAGAGAGGATGCGATGGGGAACTTGGTGTGAAATGATAGCCTCATACCAGTTATCCTGCATCTCAACCTCGAACTGGAAACAAATCAGAGGCATGTGACAGTGACAAATCAAGTCGCTCACCCGCCAAGCCTGGATAAGCATCGTCTTGTCACCGTCGGGGAGCTGGATATAAACAGGTTTGGCCTTGACTGGAGAGACGGTATCGGGTACGTTGTTGATCATCTCGACAAGAACAGCGTTAAAATCCCCAACGAGCTGGGGCTCAAACCAGGAAGTCATCCCCGCAATAATCTGATCGTGATTGTTGAGAATGTCTGCGACAACAGCATCGTCTGGTGTAGCGGCAATCATGAACTGGAGAAGAGCGCCGCGCGGATCAAAGATATCTGAGGTCTTGCCAAATCCCCTCTCGACGAGTTCGTGAGGAGTACGGAGGTGATCGCAATTCCAGCGGAAAAGGCGCTGCATGCGCTCATAAGGCTCGTCCGTGAGTTGTGCTCCAGACATCGTGACCTGATTGGCGACGGCGGCGTGTTCTCGGAGCAAGGTCAAGCGCTCGACTAGCTGCTCTTGTAAAAGGCCGCAAAATTCGGCATGAGGGCCATGTGTAGTTGGCTCGTCCATGAGAGTGACGCCTGGTGCATAGCCCCGGTAGAACTAGGGTGGTAATGTAAGCGCCATGCCATTTGAGATTGATGAACCTTACCGAGTCACCGTAGGAGATAACGGTGCCACCCTTTACATTGACGCTGATGTCGCCGTCCGCAACCTCGAGGCCATTCACCATCTGGCGAAAGTAGACGTGGGTGACACCGGTGGCACTATCAGTGTAAGAGTCCTTGCGCAAGGCGAATTCGTTGTCTTCCGAGAGCTGGTCTTGAAGGAGTTCTGTTACAAAGCTCCTGGCGATATCGTACGGATCAGAGGTAAAGACGGATGCCTTTGCGAAGGAGGCAGGACTGGTGTGGAACTTGGCATGGGGGTGCACGGGACCAAATCCCATCGTCTTGCGACGTGAAGTGGGGCCCACATGAGCTAAGGCAGAGCCCGCTAGGCCGACAAGGGCCAGAGAAGTCGTTGAAGATAAGCGCATGGAGGTGAGGGGGAAAGAGCCGTCCGATAACAACCCGCCAGCGAAGGGGGTTGATATAGACAGGAACAAGGAGATACCAACACAGCAACCCAACGGAGCGGTACTTATCCGGCCCAGTCTACCGAGAAATTCCCACGGTTAATTCCCACGATGGACCCGCCTCCACTCCGCATGCCTTGGCGCAAGAGCCGTTGTTGAATGTCCTTTTAGTATCTTGCTCTCGTTATCTACTGTATCGCTTTCACGAGATACGTCGTGCCACCAGAATCCTCTTATCAGATGTTTGTCGCCTGACCCTGTGATAATATCATCCTGATACCTCTCTCGCAGAGAACTCCACTTCTGCCAAATCAGAATCCATTGACCGGGGTGGTTCAACACAGCGCTCAGCGCTCATCTCGAGTCTCTTTCTCACGTGCGCAGTCCATCGCTTTTCCTTTTCCTCTCTCAACCTCCGTTGCAGGCCACTCTATTTTCTCACCAGTGTCCTAGACCTTTCCAAGTTGACGAAAACACAACTTCTATCGCACAAGACGACGCACATTGACATCCCTTACTCGCCAGCGCATTCATTATGCCTCACAGACCAAACCTTGGTTTCACTGGTAGCCGTTTTTACGCTGCGCTTCTAGCCGCAGTCGGACGTATGGACAAGTCCATGAATCCTCGGGACACCCTCCGGCGGTTACAAAAACACTCCTTTGTCTTATCTGACCTCGTCTACCTCATACACATCGTCAATTCAGTCTTCTGGCTCGTGATTATGCGAGTGCCAGGGTTTCCCATCAAACTCTTAATCCCAATTCTCCACATCGGCCTGCTCCTCGTTCCATTCACTTCCCAGTTCTTCCTCCCCGCACTCCCTGTCACGACGTATCTCATTACATATTACTCCTCCCAATTCATCCCCAACGATTACAGGCCCAGCATCTACGTGTCCGTGCTTCCCACGCTTGAGTCCGTCCTTTTTGGGGCCAATATTTCGGATCTCCTGACTCGCTACACCCACCCCATCCTTGATGTCATTTCCTGGTTGCCTTATGGTGTTGGCCATTTCACCATCCCTTTCATCGTTGCCATCTTTCTGTGGCTATTCCGGCCAAAACCGGCCCTTCACTTCTGGGGACGTGCCATCGGTTGGATGAACTTCGTTGGAGTAGTGACGCAAATTCTCTTCCCGTGCGCCGCACCATGGTATGAGGTCATCTTTGGCCTCACCCCTGCCGATTACTCCATGAAGGGCTCCCCTGGCGGGCTCCTGCGTATCGACAACCTCTTGCACAGCCACGGTTACACCGTTACCTTCAGCAACGCCCCCGTCGTCTTTGGCGCCTTCCCCTCACTCCACTCGGCCTGCGCGACGATGGAGGCCCTCTTCCTCTCCCATTTCTTCCCTCAGGTCGCAAAGTATGCATGGGGCTACGCCGCCGTGTTGTACTGGGCGACGATGTACCTCACCCACCACTACCTCATCGACGTCGTCGGTGGTTCCTGCCTCGCCATCGCCTTCTTCTACTTTTTCCTCCCCGACGACCTCAAGGGGCCCCTGGCGACCGCCTCGCCCACCGGTGCACTCGCCAACGGCACCTCCCTTGCCAACGGGCGCTCAAAGTACGAGATCTACGACATCGAGGACCCCCACCCGGATGGCGACGGACTGTCGTACGAGCTGTCGAGCGACGCGGCGAGCGACGAAGAGGAAACGGGCATCGCATACCGCTCGCCCGGAATGGTGCCTGATTCGGGCAGGACCCCGACGTCAGCGATGCCGCTCATCGGGCCCGCCGCAAAACAGGCCCGCCGGAGCCACAAGCACACGGCGAGCATCGCAAGCCTGATACGTGCCGACGACCGCGTCGAGGACGGCTGGAGCCCGATTGGCAACGGCTCGTTCGTCTTCCCACCGACTCCAACGCGCCCGGAGCGTGACATCCGGTAATGCGGGGACGTGGGCCAGCGATGCGAACAGCACCTGATTCTGTATATAAGTATAGTAGATATAATACTACGTTTGTATCTAAGTTCTCCCTTTTCTGTGTGCATGTCGGTATTCTCGGCTCACTCCCTCTCCTTTGGCTCTCTTTTTGTCTAGTAGCAATGTCTGGTCCCCACAATCCATCAGTCAATTATTTCCACGGAGCCATCACCGGGCAGTGAGCTGAGTCCTTTGAAGGTACTACAGTAGCAATCTACGTGCTCCGATTTGATCAAAGGTCATAGCTTTCTCGAAAACACAAGCCCAAGAACCGCATATATCGCAGTGGGGAGAGTGCCACGTCCACAGAGACATCGCTATACAGTATGAGCGCCGTCCAATAGTCGTGTGACCAATGTCATAATTTTTATCGCAAGCTCTCCCTGGTCCAATTGGTGGCGACCGAAAATGATCCGCATTTCTTCCTTCCTAAGTTAGTGCGCATACATTAGAAATCAGATACCGTACAGAAACAGCCAGAGGGATGACTGTAGACCACCCAAATTGAATGAAACGTCATGGGGTCTCATGATGGCCGGGGATATGAATCAACACGTTGCCTTGACAAATGTCGACATCGACAAACTGGGTATTGCGCAAGTCCGGTGCTATGATTGGGAGATACGGCACAATAGCGATCGCAGGCACTCGACACAGCCTCTCCCTCCCATCTGTGACTCAGAGGAGACGGTGACAGCGCGTCCAATTGGTCCGTCCGTTTCCTGCAACCACTGGCATGTGACTTGGTACCTTCAAGCTATAAGTTTCATGGGGTCAGTCTTGTGGATGCGCGACGGATACAAATCCCCGCTTTCCCTTGACGGATGTCGATATCGATGGGCTCGCTGGGTATTCCCTCTTCTGGTGATAGCATATTGCGCAAACCTGATGCCATCGAGGGTATGCCGACAGGATAACGACCCTGTTACGTCTTCTACATGGCCTTACTCAGACCTTCCATCTGACTATTACAATACCACATTGGTCTCTATCATGCTCTGGGCTGGCGCGTACTCTCCTCGCTTTCGGTCGACGCAGCAGAAGATGCCGTACCCATCCCGTCATCGCGTCCTGTCTATCATTCACAGAATCGAGACTCTTCTCCCAGTCTAAATTTTTGGACCATATAATGGAGACATTGCAACGTTTTCCGAAGGCAACCAAGAGTATTTGCGACCTCGGAGGTTCAGAGAGCCAGAGCGACTGGCAGCCTTCCTGGGAGAGTAAGTTCATTTCTGTTGTTGCCTTCTATCCGCTTTATGCCTCGGTATATACATCTTATTTGCAAACGCTAAGCCTTGTTCTGAGTCGCTGAATATCAATTTCTGGTGCATTACTCCACCCCCCAACCAGACCATTACTGACCTATGGGAATAAGCGGAAACGACACGGTTTCACAGATGTGGGCGCTGTGCGGCTTCCAAGGGTACGAGTGAATGGCACGCCACGTCGGAGACTGAGAGGATACGTCGGGAAGCTTCGCGTGAGACAACCATGTCATGCCAGTCAGTCATCACAACCTGAAACCGCAAACAAATCAGAGGCCTGTGAAAGTATCAAATCAAGTGCACTCAGTTTCCCAATTCTCGATAAATTTATTGCCGTCAGCAGCCACGACGCTCACGTTGACAGGAGATGTAGGGATATGTTATCGGTCATCTGGGCACGATCGGTACTCTCATTGTCATCAGGATGGCGAGGACCCCACGATAATCTGATGATTCTGATCGTAACTGTTGGGGACGTCTACAATCGAAGCCGAGTGGGTAGAGTCATCCGCGGACTTGCCAAACCCCTCTTGGAATGCTCGTAAGGAGTACGGACATGCTCGCAGTCCGGAGGTAAATGAGCCACATATAGTACCCAAGTGCCCCGTCCAAGCCAGTGGGTTATCTCCAGACATGGTGGGATCGGCGGTGGGGTATTGTTCTTGGAGAAAGGACAAGCGGTGGGCTAATATCTAGTCTTGCAAGCCCGGCATAAGGTCCAGTAATGATGGGCTCGTCCTTGATGGTGACGTCTGGCACACGGCCAGTGCCAGTGGTTTAAACGTGTTATGTAAGGCGGAGGCAGATACGAGTTTCAAAGCTTAACCGAGACTGTCAGATGACGGTGCCGTTCCCTTTACACTGACGTTAATACCACCACCGGCAACATCGAGGCCATTTACCGTCAAAGGTAGACATGGATAATATCAGTGATTATATCAGTGTGAGAGTCATTGCGCAAGGCAAAGTCGTTGTCTGGTCTTGCGATGTGGTCGAACACGATAATAAAGCGGAGCTTGTTAGGTCTCGGAGGGTCAGAGATATCACTGAAGATAAGCGCAGGGGGAGGGTGTGTCTGTTAAACAACCCAGCGAAGGCAGCTGATATTGTGAAGACAGACACGTATGTCACACAGGGGAGCGGACAGGGGAAGCAGAACGTCACTTTCGTGTCCTGTACTACGCCATCATGATCTCCCTCTACTAAACTTTTGGGAACGTACCTTGCGGAAAATCTGGGGCAGAGCACGGCGACCCAGATAACGGCCGCTTATGCTTACTGTTACAATACTGTACTTACCAATTTCGCATAACAACTTATCAGTTCCAGTAAAGTATAAGCCGGGGTGTAATTGGCTCCGGGGGCATGAACAGATCCGGACTCATCGGACTGAGTGCGACAACGTTCCAGCTGATCGTGTTGTATGTTCCTTCCGCTGATCCCAGCGCCCAAGAAGTCGATGCTACCGATAGCTGAGTCGCGTTTCAGTAAGAAGTGGTTTATGGATTATTATACAGTAACTTGGTATGAAGATATACATATTATATAATACACTGTATGGATACAAGTTCGCTTGCACTTCTACTTGAGAATGTTTGCCAGGTCGTTTGGTGCTTTGAAGGTCAGCTTTGGCGTGGAGCAAAGCTCTGGGACATCTATGATGCGTTCGAGCACCTTGCGGAACGTCTCGCGTACGCCGACGGCGGTTTTGGCAGACGACTCGATGAACAGACATTTGTTTTGAGCAGCGAAGGCTGCACCTTCTGCTGTGGAGACTTGTCGCATGTGGGACTATAAGCAGTCAGTCATGACGAAATTCAAGATTTGCAAGAGAGGACGTCACCTTGTCAGACTTGTTCCCTACGATCATCTTCACGACCGGTTCGGGGGCATACTTGCTACGCTCCGCAAACCACCACGATATGGCGTCGAAGGTTTCGCGACTCGTCACATCATACACTTCGTGATGCAGTGATGTATCATCGACCTTGTGAGTTGCGTGCAAAAGTCATCGCCAGGCTACGTACCAAGTATTATCCCTTGAGTACCGCGATAGTAGGACGAGGTGATAGCACGGAGACGTTCATCGCCGGCAGTGTCCTAGCATCAACGCACGGTGAGTACGCTGTATCTCAAAGCATTTGACCTACGCACCCAGATATTGAGATTCACCCTCTTCCCCTTGACATCCAATTTGTGTTCCTGTAGAATGTATGAGCGCGACTCACCCGACCACTGACTTGTAGACATTACCAAGGTGTCGACACCAATCGTGGGATTCATCTCTCCCTCGGGGAGCCATTGCTGATCTGTGAAGCGAAGCAACAAACTGCTCTTCCCCACAGATGCTATTCCAAGGACCAACAACTTGATGTTGACAGAATCGTTGAGTGTGTTTGAACGCATGGGCGGCATGGTGGTGGAGAGGAGTATGCAGAAAGTGTTGAGTGACTGGGATTAATCTTTAAGCAGGAATGAGTACGAATTATATAGAAAGTAAACCGGCGGATGCTGGCATTTACATCGGTGTCACCGGTGTCAGCGACTGACTATTTTACGTGATTTACGTGAGCACTGGGCTGGGCGCCTCTGATGAAACAATCAAGGCAACGAGCACGTTACAGGAAAAGAATAGACGTGGGCCGCGACTGCCGCCGACAGAAACGCCACCAATTGCGTCGCTGAGAACTGTTGGACCCGTCCAAGTCTAAGTTTATGCGCCTTCTTCCGGGGTGAATTACGTCGGACTTTGGACAAGACACCTTTGATCCTACGGCAAGCCAACTGGCAAACCCCAAGAAAATGGTTTTGCCAAGAGTGCCGTCCTCTGGCGCTCACATCTGTTTTGAAACCACACCCGACCATATCGCTCAATAGGAGTCATGTGTTTGTATGTAGGGAACGAAACAGCTTCTACGATAGTAGAAATCAGGGGTAAGTCGATGCAGAAAGTCTCTGGTGGCACGGTTTGGGGTTTGGGGAACGCTCGTGCATATACTGGATTGCATGTGTAATGCCATATTCAGAGGAGCTAGAGCGTCGAGGCGTCTGGCTCGGGCACATCTGTGTTGCGTGAAGGCTCACCCGAACTTCGCTGTCGATCATGAAATCATGGAATGGTGCGTGCATCACAAAGTCGACGGTAAACACGAGCCTATTGCCGCGTCTCTTCTGCTCGAACAAACTGATGGCCGTGGAGAAAAAAGTCAATCAGGGGTTCGCAGGGGCACACGCAGTGATGATGATTAAATTCTACTCTAGTCCCGAGGTCTGCCTGAGGTCATGAAGTCTGTTCCTAAAGGTCGTTCAAGTGTTCGAGGGAAAACAACCCAGAAAAGTCCCGGGGACAGCAACAGCTGCATTCAGGCTGATGCTAGCCGCCTTACTGTACAAAGCCTTGCTCGATTACGAACGATCGGTGTTTGGGGTGGGCCCGGTGGCAGCAGCGGCCAGTTGAGCAGAATTGCCGCATATAGAAGGAATGAAGCTTAATGAAGACTTATGGTGGTACCAGCACAGCCGCACCTCAGGACAGGAAGTTTCATCATGCACGAGCATTTATTATCACGTTGGTGCTTCGTGTGACTCTTATTGAGGCAGAAAGAAGCCAGCAGTCATAGCCCCAAGGCCCACAATCGTAGCACCAATTTGAAAAGGGTCATCCAAGGAGTCATCACTCTCAGCACAGAGTGTTGAATCTAGGCCCCAGGTCATTTCGCTGACCAGAGGCGAAATATTTAGTGTTTTATCTCAGTGTTTCTTGTAAGCCGCGACCTGTGTTCAGAAGGACGGGGGGGTATTGTGCAACAACTTGAACTGCCAACGAATGTGCAGTCTGGGATGAAGGCAAACTGCCGGTAAGAAGCGTCCAGAAGTTTGAGTAATAACGGATGTAAGCGTGCTATGTATCAGAGAAGTACATGTGCTTGACTTAGGTGCTTGAGCTCGAAAACTGGAAGGTCAATCAATGTTTGGACTTCGACAGGGTACTACAGCAACCGATGCCTGATTATGTAAACAATATTCCATTGATGATTCAGCTTAAGTTAATACAAGGGATAATCTTGGGGATAATAGTTGCGAATACGGGTTGTTGCACCCTACGTTTGGACCCTCTGTCGCAATATTATGGTGGTTAGGTTATCGTAGTAAGTATTAAATGTAACTATGGTATGTTTTGTAAGTTTTGTACGAGCAAATAATGCAGAGGACCGGGCAAAAGGAAATGGAACCCAACGACAGCGGCACGTGTTATATGGTTGGATCACCATTCTTCGGAATGCTGTGTGGCGCGGGAAGAAACAGTAGATGAAACGGACATCTGTATGGGTTCCAACTTAAACGGGATAGGCGATTCCAATACTCGCTCCAGTGTATCGCGGAAGACCTCACGCACCCCGGCAGACGTTTTCGCCGACGACTCCACGAACAGTGCTCCCATGCGAGCTGCGTAAGCTGCGCCATCGGCTGTAGTAATTTGCCGTGTATGCTCCTACGAGGCATCCTTTTCAGTGTCGGAACTGGTGGAGGACCAAGTGAAGACGTACATTATCTACCTTATTGCCAACAATAATCTTCACTGCAGACTTTGGTGCATGTTTGCTACGCTCTGCGAACCACCACTCGATCGTTTCGAACGATTTACGATCCGAGATGTCGTACACTAATGCCACATACACGTTAGTCGCAGTCCGGAGCCGTAGAAATGCCATACGACGGACCTAAGATGATCGCTTGTGTCCCGCGATAGTAAGACGACACGATGGTACGGAAACGTTCTTCGCCGGAAGTATCCTGTCGTAACGCCCTTGAACATCATTGGCCTGAATGATGACGATTGATGCTCACCCAGATACTCAGGTTCACGTGCTTCCCCTTGATCTCCAGTTTATGGGTCTTGTTGGGCGCTCAATCAGTCCGGGCCGAAGGGAATATACTCTGCCTACTTACCCAGGTATCAACCCCAACGGTAGGTT
Source organism: Lactarius pseudohatsudake (assembly GCA_021525015.1). Taxonomy (NCBI): domain Eukaryota; kingdom Fungi; phylum Basidiomycota; class Agaricomycetes; order Russulales; family Russulaceae; genus Lactarius; species Lactarius pseudohatsudake. Next base: position 47,449 of record JAKELH010000400.1, read on the forward strand.
GCGTTTCACTTTCCGGCAACCATTGTTGATCGGTGAAGCGAAGTAATAGGCTGCTCTTTCCTACCGACGCTGCTCCAAGGAGCAGAACCTTCACCTGGTGTGTCTTTACTGGGTGAAGAAGTGTGCCTTTGCGCGATAGCATGACGTAGTAGAGAGAAAGTGGTTACGTAGGGAGTGTTGGGGGGAACAATAAAAGCTAAATCGGGCGCCGAGATGTAAGGAGAGTATGAGTTGTTGTTGGAACTGGAAAGAGCGGGCTCGCAACTCCAAAATGTTCTTATAAGTACTCCGAGACGAAAGCACGTGGAAAGCACAGTAATCCAACAAACCTTGCGACGAGTCAGCATACGCTCTGAGCGTACACCGGAATGGTCAGCCGCTGCCAATACCACAGCCTTAGTGATCGACGCCGTAGCGACAAATACACTTAGAGGCTGGGGAGGTTCGGAGTTTCCTTCCTGATGGAGCCTGTGGACATTCAAAACAATTATCTTAGTATTTGAAAATCGGGCGCTGTGGGAGGGCGGTACGGAGAGGGAGGTTTCGTGTTTGTCTTCCGCATCGACGCCCAACCTAGATTGCAGAAGGATGTCGACCCACTGGCACATGCAAACAGAATTAGCGAAAGCTGCCATTCACAGGTACTGGCTCCTGGTGTAATGCTGTGTGTCTGATATGTGGGGAGTCAGAAGGCCCGGGAATGGACAAACCTCAACCAAGTTTTAGGAATTATCTCGAGATGCGGCACCGCGGCGGGAGCGCTATAACGAAACACTAAGTTCACGTGACCCGTGCCTTGGAAGAAAATCAGATGCCGGACGGTGACAACACCTGGACATGCACATACGTGCAGCTCCCGGATGTGCTCGTGGGAGAACATTGACGGTAAAATGTAGTTCCATGGGCGCGAATGTGATACAATGGATACGTTTTGGCTCCACAAATCTTACCTAGAACATTCATGCATGCAAATGGGGTTACCGGGGTGACGTGGGCTCTCTTTTGACAGGTTTACAGCCAAGGAACACCTTGTGGGTTCGCATTTTGACTCACAAGGTCCCCTACTATCGAAAGGGGACGGGAGAGGACGTGTTCCTTAATTTTTCGGGTGCCTTGCAAGGTATGTCGTGCATCGGGGGGCGGGGCTAAATTTCAGAAGGAGCGTAGGATCGGAAGACCCCTCAGACTCACCCGTATGCCAACACGGAAATTAACGGTGATGTAAGAAGCAGGAGCAGCGATCGACAAAAGGGTCATTACAGCACGCGGATGCTCGCTCTGAGGGTCGGGTATTCGAAAGGTTGATTTGGTCTACGCTGCAACCGTGCTAGCGTGGACGGTGATGGTCTATTCACAAACACTTGAGCCTGAGAATGGCAGTACAAGGAGCACCTGAATCAAAGAGCGACATCAAGGGCCGAGAATTGAAGCGGGTTGAGCAACGACAAGACAGGCCAGGCTTATCCTGACAGGTTTTAAAGTTCAAAATTTCATTCGTGAAGCATCGCTTACATAACATCACTAAAATCAGCTAAAAACCCGCCAACGCGGTCACCAAATACATGAAATATATGCAAGGCATGGAATGTCGTGCTCCTCGGAGTCATAGTCGTTATTAAACTTGGTTGAGGTTTTGGATCTGGGTGGTGACATGGATTCTGCAAGAGTTCTAATGCGTCGCCTTAGGCGACCAATGCGGCCGCGGCGCTTAGCTAGAGAATGCGCAGATGAAACACCAGCGGTTGTACTTGTCGCGTCCGTGGCCTCCTCGAAGATAACCTGGACTCGGTCTTCAAGGATATCCTCGTGCCTACGGCGGCCCTTGAAGAAACTCGGGTCATGCTTGTCCGTTGGGGGGTGAAAAACAGCAAGAGCGTCGGCTGAGTATGGAGACGGATATGATTCTTCCGAGGTAGACGGAAATAGAACGTGGCTGTCGAGAGATGATGATGGTCGTGTGCTAAGTGAGCTGCTAGAGCTGCTACTTGGATCGGCTCCCCTCATTGTCGAGTATGAAAAGCGCTTCGATGGGGGAACAGAGGTGTGCAGAGGACCATGTCCGCCATTCTGGTCCATTAAACGTTTATTCTGGCGGCGAAGATATCGGTGCCGCAGGCTGCCTACCGATGGGTGGTGAGGTCTTGCGCCGCGCGAGTGGGGTTGACTTGGAGTATCAGACTCCTCACTGCTGTATTGGATATGAAATTTGGCGTATATTTTGTTTGCACCGGGAATAGGGCTGTTCCTCCAGCTGGGAATCGTACGCAGCGACGACAAACTAGGCGCATTGACCCCAAATCGGTCCATGAAACGAGAAACGGTGGACCCAGAACTAAAAGGGGGAGTACTGGGCTCCAGTTCGGGGGGTGAGACAGGGCCTCTCTCCTCTGCGCAACCATCAAGCGTTGGAGGGACAGGTGTACTTCCAGACGTTATGTTTGCGACACTTGGACCTGCTTTGTGGCATTGCATTTTAGAGTCATTTTAGGTGCATATATAACGTACAAATATTACCATGGCCGCGTCGAACACGGTCTTCAACTCGACTGATAAGTGGAGGGTTGGAGTCGGTCATGGGAATGGTCATCTCGCCGTGGCTTGAACTCTGGGTCGTTAAAGGCATGAAAAGAGGAGGGTAAACCCTTCCGCAGTCGGTGATACGAAAGTTTATATACAGTAAAACTTCCGGTCGGAAAGGATGAGCTTGGCCTGTCAGCTAGCGCTCGGCTAGCCTGACATTAGCCGCCGTGGGATAGTGAATCCCGTCCATACTGTATTGAGTATGATGAGAAATAATGGTTGCTGTGGCAAAACCAACTGACCAAGAATGCTTACACGGAAAACTATAGCAGCGCACGATCCAGTAATGTGCGTTTTGTAGTCACCCATCCCAGAGAATAGAGCCAGGGGAAAGACTACCTTTGTGGCGTCAGGGTGAAGGACCTATAACCACGGTGGTCTGATCATGAGAATCGTATGCTGTAAGTTACTATACAGTGGAGTGCCTTGAATCATACCATCCCGACGGTTCCGGCGCAATGACGTAACATCTATTTTAGTGACTCGGAGCCGTGAATCCGAATCATGAAGCGAGCCGTCGCACGTAGCGACAACAAGCGCGGAGGGGCGAGGCCCATCCAAAGGGCCCGTCCCAACTCCAAGTAACTGATACGCATCGTCATCGCGGGTTCGCAGTGTCGGTTCGACGAGCAGTTGATCGATATCGTACGGTCACGGTACAGCAAGTGCAGTACCAGGGTTTACCCGCAAATTGAACTAATTGAACTCGGACAGATCCGACCGAATTCAGTCTAAACTAGCTGAGATCCTACCAGAGCAACTTATAACTGTCAGTGGAGTCTTGAAGTGCTCCATTTGGGTTTTAACATCCAAGTTGTATTGCTTGGCAGATGCGGTGCCACGGTGTCACAAACGACATCATTTACACTTGCACGGTACAGAGGCCTACTACCAGTAAGTCTCTCTGTTGTGCAACAACTTGAAGGAGCTCGACAATCGCCACGCCAGTACCCTTGTCCTGAATGTTGCTCTGTTCTAGCTCTCACCAAGGCATGTACGTATGCTTCACTTGGGCACACGACTCTGGCAAGAGGGATGATCCTGGCCGTCGTGTGCGGTCAAGCAAGTTTCCCAGGATATTTGGGTGCCTCCGTGTCGCTCTCCCTCGAGTAATCCAGAACTGAAACTGTCTGGAAAGTCACCAGAGCAAGCAACGAGGTAAGAGCGGGTAGGTGGGTGATTGGACAAGCCTTGGCTCGCAGTGTGGTAGAGAGGCCGTGACGAATCGAGCCCAAGAGGATAGCTCAGGCTAGCGACTATTCTAGCGTCGTTCCCAATACAGTATTCCTACCGTTACACTCCTCACACTTCAACTGACATCGGCAGGGCTCCGGAATATGGCCTTATTCGCACCCCATACTCGGTACAGATGTCCTGCTGGGCGCCGTGGTGTACATTAGGTTAGCACCACAGCTACTAGCACAGTCTAGCAGTCGTGCGATTACTGGCCCGGGGCCGTATAGTAGCGTGTCAGTAGCTTCTTTTCTCTCTTCTAGCGCACAAGCGAAGATACTGAGTCTTACTGACAGAGGCTCACGGGGATCTAGTTTGACGACACAGCATCTCTTTTGCGCTTGAGGCGTTGCATATGCCGTCCGCCCTCCGATCGAATGCGACTCATACTTCGTAACCTTTAAATTATAAGCTTAGCTGCTCTCCCGTGAACCAATATCAATCAGCTCGGTGTCACCCTCATGCGGGCTTTCGTATCCGTGATTATGGAACTTTTGGCGTTAGGTAGGCGGCATATTCCGATTCTAGTTTTGTGTGTGATACCTCGGCGGACGTCTCGCACTGGCGTCGAAGACAGTGTTATGCTACACCTGTTATTACCCCATGGGCGACGAAGATCGTGCGGCGACATCATAACGATGCCACCACTCGACGATAAGTAGCCATAGATATAGTCTCAAACAGTCCTCGGCCAAGATCGAGGTCAATTGGAATTGGCGGGTAGGGACCTTACACATGCTGAACCGGTGAATGACTCGGATGTCTGCTCTCGTCTCGACATAGCTGGCCTTGCGGCTTTGTTCCCACTTGATAGTGCCATCACCGCAGTGTCTTCCAACCGTTATGGCAACATCTGGGCGGCGTAAACTCGTTGGTTATTTCAAAGGTCGACCATTATTGGCCTTGCGGGAAATGGGTGGGCAACCATAGTATACTGAAGCGTATATATTGACCAGGGGACGCACCTCGGTTGGAACAACAGCAGAATATATTAATCACGTTTCCATTCTGCTTTGGCTGTACTGGTGGCTGTTCGAACGGCGCAGTTCCCGTTCGTCCCACTGTTGCTAACCGTCCGCCTTCCTCCTCTCGCTCGTGTAGAGCCGACGCTGCCTGCGTGTGTGCTGCATTACTACTTAAGATTGTCTCATTGGAAGGGTTTCTAGACGGGTAATTCTGGCTTGGGACCAACGGATGTTGAAATTCGAGAAGATCAGGCTGGGTTTGGATGGGCGCGTTACTCCGAGTCTGCGCGATAGGTGGAGTCCTCCACCCGTCGATGCCTATGTCCGAGGGTCTTTCATCTGACACAGGGGTTGGTTGCGTCACTGCGATTTCATAGGCTGGTGGTGGCACGTCGTTCACACTGCCACTGCGCTCTGCCCGTGGCCGTAAAGACAAAATGGGTTCCAGACCTTCAAGTTGATTTGACGTACAAGCACTCTGGGAGTCTCACGAGGGGATCAGTGGGACAGCGGTGCGACAAACCATTGGGTAGGCATACCTTCCATTCGTGGTTCCCTACTGCGGCTGCTGGACGTACTTCCGGTTTGTCTGCTACTTTGTTGCGTCTCCATCCTAGTTGGGCTAGGAGGGCGACGTCTTCCTTCATCCACGATAGGTGCTGCTAGGCTGTTGTTCGATGATTTCCCTCTCACAATATTGTTGGTGGAACGTAAGTACGCGAGAGGAGGCGGGATGAGCGAGGTTTCGGTGACTGCCGTTCTGCAGATGGCTACTCCAGAGTCTGGAGGTTCACATTCGAGAGATTCGCCGGTGCCATGGCTATACTCCGAACTGGACCAGTCTACTCGAGGGAGGCTGGGTGAATTCGATCGTGTGGCAACGGCCTTCGGAGGAGTTTGGGGGCGGTGTTCGACGATAGGAAAGGAAGTCGCTACGGAGCGATCTGCGGCCTATGGGGTATAGTAAGCGCAACTGGTCGTGGGTGTTTAAGGTGATAACTGGCGCCGGGAGGGAGGTTCTGTTGCAATAAAATGACTTACCAGAAAAGAGGATGCACCTTTTGGCGCCGTCTGCCTGTTCAAGGGATCATGACTTCCATCGGGGGGCGCAGTTTCTTGGCTTTCATCGGGAAAGACTGGTACTTCGGGAAGGGGTCTTTCGCGAAGTGCATGGGATCCGCTCGATGCCGTATCCTGTGTCCGTCTGGATGATGTCTCGGTCACTCCGAGTGCCGGGGGTAATGATCGCCCGAATGTTGGCAGATCCTTCAGGGGCGAAGGGTGATGGACGGGCTGCCCAACGAGCGTTTGTGCTGAACTCGGGAGATCGACGTTCCGGGATCCGGATCTGTTCGGGTTCGTTCCGTGAGGCGGGCCTACCTCGGCTTGGGGATATCCGTATCTTGCCCTTTCTCCTTGCGAGGGCTGAACAGAAGCACCACCATTGGTCACTCGGAGCTTTGATGGCCTCGGTATCTTCTTAGAAGCGGGAGAGCTAGCCGCCGCACTGGCACGAGGTCGCCCATTCAATGGCATGGACCGTGATGGTTCCATGAGACCAGGGATGGCGCCACTACGCCGAGTGATATGATAACCTTTCGGTGCAAGTAGACCGGCCGACTTGGAGGAGGATAAGGCGGGGGCGGAAGGATCATGTGGTCGGCTTGTATCTGTGTGTGGCTGCAGCTGAAGGTTAGAGTCGCAAGCCCGAGGGATGAATTAAGTTAAAGCGAGGCACACACCGGGTCCGAGTCAGCTCGATACTGTGCATCCTGCTCCGCGTCGGCATCAGCCGCGGGTTGCGAACTCTTCGAGGTTGTTGTTTGGGGAGCGAAGGGTCGACCAGGTGCCGGATGGGGTCCCCGCACCCACGATAGTTGGTCCGAACTAGCCGCGGAACTCGCGCCCGCGGTATGCTCACGGAGCTCAACTGCGGAGCCGTACCCCCTCCAAATGGAACTCGAATAAGGAGATCCGCCTTCCAAGCCAGTCCCATTGGCTGCTCGGTGAGATGCCCGGTCCGTTACTCTGTCGTTATTCTGTAGAGTGTTCGTAGAATTTGACAGGGCATTGTCGCCAGACCGTGACCACCAGGTGGAAGAACCATTGGTGGTAGCCATTGGGTAAGGTATTGTACTAGTAGGTGGCTCACTTGGATATGAAGCGGGGGGATAGCTTGCCCTTGTCCGCGATACTCGTCGTACCACGCTGATTACTCGTGGATTGCTGCGTATGCATGTCTTGTATTGTGATACTGTTTGGCAGCCATGTACAGTGAGGCACTCCGTGCCCTCCCAAAAGACACTCGCGGCGCTTAACGTTGAATTTGTCCTCAAGAAGCGGGGGACAGCGCAATTTGCCTTGGTATTGCTGCCATATGGGCGCTAATGTAGCATGCGTCTCGTGCGTGCACCTGAGTGATGCTTTGGATGTCACTAGGGCAACATAGTTCTGTGTATGGCTGGTCTAGGACTTGCTAAATGGTTTCAAAAAAAAAAGGCATGACTCTGTGCAACGTTCACACCCCCACACATATAACAACAGTCTACGCACCACCACTGGCACCGCACGGCGCATGCGAGTCCAACTCTTCATGTGCATATAAACCTCATGCGAGTGCGTCGCCTAATTCAGTGCGCGGGATCGCGCCAGTAGTGTTCCCCAAGACGCAACGCTTGCTCATGGAAGTCACGAGTCACGCCACGAGGGAAGCGCGAAGATCGTTGAATGGCCCAAAATGGTGCGCTACTGTAATCCCTCGGCGGAACAATAGTCGCCACGAGTGAATTTGGTTTGGGTTCGAATGTTGGTACTTTCAAACGATATGAACGTAATGGAACATCATGTCGAAGACAGCACAAGTACAAACTTCGGCGGCACAACAACAGTAATGACTAGTCTATAAAGATAGATAATTCAAACCAAGTAGTGATAAAGGGGAAGAACATGATAGCAGCCCAGTTGATTTAGTCAAAATTCGTTTCGTTTCTTTGTCTTCCCCACACATGTCGTTCATTTTCGTTCATGGTCTTGTCGCAACAGCAGAGAGCAAAATATCAAAGTCCAGTTTTGCGGCTGCAAAAACGCGGGAGCATACAGCCGTTAGTTTATGTTCACCCACGTGGACGGGAAAAAAACACCGCACCTTTCAAAACGAGAGCCGTGAATGCCCGCGCAAGGTCTGGGCGCTCCGCTTCGAGCCGGCGCAACGCGTCCACGCTTAACCGCCACACTACCGCGGGGCGCTCCGCGACAACCGTCGCGTTGCGGGCGAGCCCTGCAAGGCCCGACAGTTCGCCTGCGAGCGTGCCCGGGACCATAGATTCTTCGATAGCAGGGGTATGCGCCGCGAAGCGGTACGTCGCGCGCAGCACGCCTGCTCCAACTACATACAACCCGTCGGCTGGCTCACCCTGTTTCCAGAGCACGTGTCCTTCAGACACAGTAATGGACTCAAAGTAGGAAGCAAGCTGCTCGAGCATCGTGGGGTCCGTGGTGTACGGTAAGAAAGCTTGCTCGAGCGTGTTGAGAGGCTCTTTTGGTGGGGTGGGTGGGCCGGTGTGGCGATTCTTGTCGTCTGTGGAAGATGAGGGGTGAGTCGGTGTTGGTGATTGGGCGTTGTGGGGACGAAATGGACGTACGTTTCGCCATGGTGCGCCATCCCGCATCACGTAGCTGTGCGCGTCGGGGCGAATGCGGCAGAGATTGTTGTAGGTCCATGCATACACTGTCCTGGCGGCCAGGAAGCGCTGCTCGGTCATCGTCAGCGAACACACAAATGAGGACCACTCGAGGAATTCTTACAGATGGGTTTCGTCTCCGCACCATTAGCGTCAAACCAAGCACGTAAATACACGTTCTCGGTCCCTGCATCAAGGTTCAGCGGTGCTACTCGCGCCGGGAACAGGCGAACTTACACTCCATTGCGTCGTTAAAAGTTGTGAACAGCTCCACGTCTGGTAGTTCAAACAGACCTACGCTGTCCAATGCGCTTAGAACCATCCCGTCACCGGCGCCGCAGAAAACGAGCACGACCTTGCGCCCTGAGAGAAGGCGCTGCACGCGAACAAGAGCCTCGGCCGCAGAGAGGTCGACGCCAAGGACGAGCGCAAAGTCCAGGACAAGGAAACGAACTGGAGTATGTACCCATGCAGGCTCTGCAACGAGCGTGCGAATCGTCTCCTCGACATGCGTGATAGTGCCAAAGAAGAGAAAGCCCTGGAGGTGCAGAACAGTCGTCTGTCCTGAAACCTCGCGAAGGTACGCGCGATGCGCATTTGGCCGACGCACTGTCGATAGTGTCGCTTCTCCCGTGTGCATGACGCGGATGCTGCGGCGCTGTGAATTTTGCACGACGAAGAAAAGGCCTGCAGCATGTCAAATGTCAACGTTGTGCACATATACAGGACAGTTGGTGGGACGAGCTCACAGCTAATGATGATCCCAAACAGAACACCGATGACGAAGTCCCAGGCAGTCATCGCGACCATGATGCTCGCAATGGTAATGTATTCCGGTTTGCTCACACGGTGGCGCGTGTCCCAAAGTGCCTCTTTGACAAGATCGATCCCCAGCACGAAGATGAGCGCACTGACAACCATGACCGCTGGCCCGCATTCTTGTAAGCTACCCCTCCGGTTACTCGACGCGATTGAACTCACGGATATATGCGATGGGACCTGTGCCGGCGAGTAACACCGCGATAGTTGCCCCAGCTAGCATAAGGCCAGATAGTCGCGTGGTACCCCCCACGCGATAAAACCTAAGTGAGCTTCATCAGTCAATCGCGAAAACGAGATGACATCCACGTACAGCAACGTATTAACGTAAACAAGATAGTTAGGCACTGTACCAACTATGCCAGCCAGAAAATTCGAGTAGCCGTGCGCAATGAGTTCTTTGTTTGTGTCGACGTCACAGTCGAGGGATACGGCTGCAAGGTGCGTCATCAATCCAACCGCCAGCCGACGCGCACGTCTGCGTAGCGCAAAACACGCACCAAGCGCCGGGACATTCAAAGGGGGGTGCAAGACGTTGAAAAATAACAACGCAAACTGCGTGGGCAGCGTAGCCCATAACGGGCCCCATCTCGTCTTTGTGAGATCTAGCCTCTGTCAGGTAAAGCTATCACCATGGAATAACAGAGAACCTACCAAAGTAGGTATAAAATTGGTACCACTTTTCTTCGCTCCTCGCAATCTGAAATAGCCACCGCTCTCTCCTGAGGAGATCTAGGTCAAGTCCTGCACTCAGAACAACGATGTAAAATAGAGCCGGTATGATCAAAAAATCTGCACGATGACCGGCCGAAAGAAACAGGTGAGCATTCTCGCTCGGCCTCCATCGAGAGAAAGAAAAGCGTACAAGTCGGAAGTATGAGTTGATGATGCCACCGTGACGTGATTACCCTCAGAAGTGCTGCGAGGACAAAGGCGGGAGCCCAGAGCGCGAAATTTGATCCGCGTAAAAAGAAAAATAGGGTGTCCAGCGAGAGGGAGAACTCATCATCCTGCAGACGCGTCGCGACGTTGAGACCGGTTATAATAAGAAACACGCCGACGCCGCCAATACAACCAACGAGGATGTGCCGTGGGAAGAAGCCAATGAGAGAGCCTAGTCGGAAAAAGCCGAGAAGGAAGAACGTAAAACCTAGAAAGCCTGTTGAACACGATCCATCGATATCTGCACCGATATGCCATACCTGTGAGGACACTTGAAAATGCAAACGCCACTAGCGTGGTAGCTACGATCTCGTCCTTTTTGCTATCTCCTAATTCCTGGGCGATGCGAGTAGCCATGATATGAAAGAAAGGCTATTTGGGTGGCGTGTGTGCGCTTTGTTACTGTTGTATAGGTGAGTATGACGTACCACCACCTCAATCATCATGCTACCATTTGCGCCTGCGAAACCAGATGCGCCTGCCGAATAGACAAGTTGAGAGACGATAGTACTAAACGCTGTAGTGAATAAATGGACGAAAGGTAGGGAATGTAACGTACGAAACAAAGAACATGGACACGCCCATTGCACCAAGATCCACAAACACACCAGTGGCAGGGAAGATGATCATACCGTCTGTATGTCACGGATCAGCGAGCGCTAATGAGATGACAACAGTAACTGGCGAAACAAAGGCGCACATGATATCCCATCGAGTACGTTGAGTAGTAGTCCAAGGATGACAGCGGGAACAGGGCGCGCAGCCTGTGCAGCGATTGATTTCACACGGGAAACCCACTTGCGTGGGGCGTAGTGCGTGGTATGAAAAGAGGATGGAAGGAGCGGGGTGCGTTCCGTGAGGGATCGAAGAAGTGGAGTCATGGAACGCAGCGGTGGTGTATACTGTTGACGCCCTTGTTGTTGTTCTTGCTGTTGCTGTAGCTGGCGCAGGGGGGGAGTGGGCTGTGACACAACTGGTGTATGGGTGTCGTCCTCTTCCTCGTCAGCACGTTCCCGTGACGGGCTGCGGCTGCCGTGTTGGGCCATGAGAATGCTCAAGTTCGATTGTGGAGGAGGGTGAGATGGCCGGGCGTCGAGGGTCGATGTGGACTCTGCCAGATAGAGCGAAGACGAGGAGGGAGTCCCAGTGCGCTCCCGGGGTTGCTCCAGTGGGAGAGAGCGTACAGACTCTGACGGTGGTGGGAAGATGAATGCAGGTGTGCTGGTCTCCGCATGGCGCGTCATAAGGGCCTCAGAGTCGGGCACGAGGGGTGTGGGAGGTCGAGAGCGCACGCTACCTGACAAGGAGGGCCGCGAGAAAGAAAGAGGGACACCCGACAACTGCATGGTATGGGTGCGAATGTCATTCTTAGAGTGACGAGCAGGGATGCTTCCGGAGGCCACGGTCGCGGAATTTGCGTGGGGGTTGAGGAGGCTAATGTTGAATTCAGTTAGAAGATGAAAGATACGGTGTATAGGAGATTAGGGGGAAGGCGGGGTAGAGATGAAATGAGGGGGGTTTAAGAAGGGACGATAAGTAGTCTAGAGTCAAAACGAACGCACCCAGCCCGTGACAGGGGTGAGCCAGAGTAATGGAGAAAAACTGGCACAACGAGACGTTGAGGATCGCGAGGAGAGACGTCATGGTTGCGTGCTACTCCGACAGCGTTTGCATCTTCATTTACCGGGACAAACGTGTGCCCATCAGACGACGCCTCGCTTGCAATTGATGGCGGCATCAGACCGATGAAATGGGGAATGCGCTTCCAAGTCGCCGTTGAGAGAAGGTAATTACCAAGAGAGTTGTATTGGACATTGGCAGGAGGTAACTTATAAACACCAAATCCGTTCAATTGTTGACCTCGCCTCGCCTTGACCCCGATCACTTGTCAAATTATTATTTTCAACGGCGTTTGCCGCTCCCTCTGTCTCAACCTCGCCAACTCACCATTGCTACGATTCCCAATGTCAAACACAATTGCCCTGTATGCGCCCTTTTCATCATTGTAAAAATATATACCGACGTTTTTTTAGTTATCCTCTCTCCAACTTTACCTTTAGGTGTGTGTGTGTCCAAATCATGCGCCTGGCTTTTTTACGTCCTCGGCAAGTACGAAAACACCTGACCTGCTCATGCGATCCGCAGTACCAAGGAGGCGCAACCCGAGGAAGATCCGTCTGTCTCCGCTCGTCTACAGCGTCTTCAAAACAATTATGAAGACTTTGGCATGCGTCGCACCGTGGAGGGCGTTCTCGTCGTCCATGACCACGGTCACCCACATATCCTCATGCTCCAAATTGCCAACGCGTTTTTCAAGCTGTATGCGTTGATCCTGTTTTTTTCTCTCTCTCGTACTCACCTACCCAAGCCCCGGGGACTACCTAAAGCCAGGCGAGGATGAAGTTGAGGGACTCAAGCGTCGTCTAGACGAGCGCTTGGCTCCTCCGAGCGACTCCCGCCAATTCAATGCGTCCCACGGAATTGACAATGACTGGGAAATTGGCGACTGTCTTGCCCAATGGTGGCGGCCCAACTTTGAAACGTTCATGGTGAGTGATGTTCGTCTCGATTCCCGCCGTTTGTCATAGAATACTCTCCCTCCCTCACGGGCGCGTAGTATCCATTTGTGCCTGCCCATATTACCAAACCTAAAGAATGCAAGAAGCTCTTCCTTGTGCAAATGCCGGAGCGCAGTACGTCCCTACCCGACCCTTCGCACCACGAGGCACTCACACGTTTTCTCACTCCGCAGAGGTTCTTGCCGTTCCAAAAAACATGAAACTCCTCGCCATTCCCCTCTTCGAACTCTACGATAATGCAGCACGGTAGTGTCCACTTTGTCTTCCCTCGTTGGTGTTTTGCCACTAAAGCGCGCACACACCCAGGTATGGCCCGCAACTCTCTGCAATTCCGCACCTCCTTTCTCGGTACGTCTCGCTTTCCATTCCAGACCCGCCGCCACATCTTCTCCCCTCACTCTCTCCAAATGGTAGGTATAACTTTATCTATCAATAACGCAATTGTTCTTCTCCTTCCCACGCAAAGGAATGCAACAGACTCCGAACTCAGGGGACCGAGCGAGGCTATTACTCTGACTATGCACTCTTCGAACGTTCGAACTCTCTAGTCCTTATCTGGCCTGAGACCGTGCTCCGCTACGTAACTTTCACACGTATAATTTGAGACTGCCTTTCGTCGAGACCCAGATGCAGCACGACTGCCCCTTTTCGAGATAATTAGGGGATACGCCCAGTTCATTGACGAGGTATACGTATGTGGAACAAGCTACGCGCACGTGCTACCCTTGTGGGGGTCGTTCTCTCGCGTAACTCAACTCGGGGTGCAACTGGATAGGCGAAGAACCCTCTGGCTGTGAAGCTTTGGGGTCACAAACGTGCGTTATTCTGCGTCTGGGGGGTTAATGGATGGTCCGATGTTTGAACGGAGCCAGACCTGCCCTGCATCTTCCGTAAACCAAGATATATGATCCTATCAGAAGAACTATCGGAAAAACCTAGATGTGCACCCGCATCTTGAATGGGTATGACCCAATCGCTACGGGGTACTCGTATACTACGTATTCCCAACTTCCCAACTACGACACGAGCCAAGACACGAGCGCTGATTAAATCCCAGCACTACCATGTGATTGCATGGAAGAGCCAGCAGCGAATGTCAGGGGGGCAGCTGAGGTGAACTCCACGTCAGTTCCAACAATCAATTAATCAAGATTAAGGCACCAACCCCGTCCAATCAATATATCCTCAGAACGCGGTCCAGACAACGAACCCCCCATGACCTTGGAGTCTATGCAGAGGTTGTGTGCCTCTGCCATGACCTTGACTGCCTTCGATCCGTTATAATATAATCATGTGCTGCCAGCACACCAGCCTTCCCCGTGCAAGCCCGCCAGTTTATTATCTTTTTCGGTCCCCACAGGGTCAATTCTCTCACTGTAACCTTCCGTTAAGTAGTTAACCTCCATACCTCACTTCCGGGGTCCTCATTTATTTCCGGTTGACTTCTGGGGTTTCACCAATTTCACCATCGGTCTGCTTGACCGTGTGCTTGACTGTACTTTACCCAGTTGACATTCCAGGGTTCATAAAACACTGTGATTTTCACACTACGTACATAAGCAAAATGTAGCATAAAATGTAGGTCGACTTGAGCAGGCAATTTTCCCTTCAACTTTTTTCCCTTCCAACTGCGGTCGGTTAGGAAACTCCCGTCGGCTTCTCCACTTCTTCGTTGCGGTGTGACAGCAACATTGCGTCGTGTGATCTGACGCAGAAGGTAGGCGCAAGGCGCGAAGCGCGAAAGGACTCGGAGTACTGATCAGAGTTTAGCCTATAGCCTTGCTGTAGTAGGATCGCACGCCACCTTGCACCAACGACGAACGTCGACGGAGAACGGTCATTTATAATTAAGGTCACCGGGACCCACTTGCCTTACCCAAAAGGCGCAGTATCAATCTCTCTTCGAGCTCACAGCAAGTACGAAAACTGCCCGACGAGTCGATGATGATCACTCCACCCCGCTTGACTTGGAGGTTCATGGCCAAGTTCATAACGTTCAGGTTTTCGTGTAATGGTAATGGCTAGATTTTTCTCTGCAGTGAACCATCAACTGGAAGGAGCTCTGGTATGCCAAGGAGATTGCTCCAAGTCATGCGATTGTTCTTGTGGAGCATCAAGCTGCATCACATGGGATATTGAGTATCATCACGTGGACACGTAGCCACTTGTTGATCAGCTCTACCAGCGCCCGCTGTTCTCGCCCTTGTTCTCGCCTCAATTCAATCTAGACTAGAAGGCAAGCTAGAAGGGTATGACACTGAATGTACTGAACCTCGGCTGCTGTGTTGACTGTGGCCACTCATTTACAGTGGCACTCTGGATCCTCCAGAAGCAAGAAGGATGAATTCGTGCCATCCCTTGTTCTCGTTTCAAGGCTCGTTTTCACCTCGAGGGTATCAGGTGCCCAGGTGAAATCAGCTTCGCGTGGTTGGCCAGGGACTGGGTACATCGGACCTCCGCTTTTTACTAATTTTTTTTTTTAAAGATTGCGGGCATCGAGGACACCCTGTGCGCATCTGGTGCGAAGATGCCATAGTTCTATCTATCCGCCTGTTCCCCCCTCCCGCATAACTGGGCTAGAAATGGGATCACACATCCTCTTATGTGTGATGGAAGTGGGGACATGGCACAATTCCGGAGCAGTTTATAATCTATTCTGACTGAACTATAACAGCCATAGGAAGGTAATTACAAGTATTTTTTGTTTGTATAAAGGATTTAAAATAACTAGAATTTATTATAAGACATAAGTATAATTATAATCGGATTATGAGTCCTATAATAGTTTTGATTTATTACCTTTTATGATACATTAAAGACATTAGAACTTAGAAGGTCAGAACCCTCTCCTAAAATTTTGGAACAATTATCAGTGTGAGATGCAAATCAATTTTGGGGTGGGACGCATTGTTTCATTATTTTCATTTATTTGTGTTTTAGTTTCTTCCGTGTTTGTTATTGTATTTACTTGTGCAGATATAAAACACGAAAAATAAAGAAATCGAGGTCTGGCAGTCTTATGACCTACCAGGGGAGTTGGCCAGTAGCATGGCACGACGGCGCGACCCCTAGTAGACTGGTTGCGAGTGGGTGAACGTGAGTGGGGAGGAGGGAGGTTTCCTGCTTGGCTTTAAGTAGCCAGCCAGCCAACCATTGGCACTGCGCTCCCACAACTCCGGGCAGCCAAAACGGGAAAACCCTTTTCGTGGGCCCAGCTGCACTTTCCGACCCCATACCCCATCAGCGAGGTCTTATCGGGACCCCTCCGCCATCCAAAGATCCGATAGGTCGTAATCACCTTACTGTAACTTGAAGGCAGGTGGTTCATAACCACTCCGGAATTTTGCAACAGGCCTTAATGATGAGAAACAACAACAACAAAGCTGGCCTACAGGTGGAAGCGTCGATCTGGAAGCGCCGATCTGTTGTACATACTCCCATTTCGAGGCGCGTCGATAACACTAGCCGAGTCTGGATAACAGAGAGACTTTTCTACACGTCCAAGAAGATCAATTACAAGAATATATCCAAGATTACTCAAATAAGGTATTGCGGTTACGAGGACAACGCTGCCGCTCGCTGCGGAAGCAGACCGAGCAGGTCATCCCAGACACCCCTGAACTGCACCAGGCTGTTCCCAGCACCAAGGCCGAGCCAGTCCCAAAAGGTAGTCCACATACGCACCGCCTCGCCAGCCAATTCGTCGACGCCCATGCCCTTGCGGTACGCAACAAGCGCGAGCAATCCCAGCGCCGCGACTAGAGTAAACGTCACTGCCCGCACATTGCGTGCCCACGACCCATGACGCCGACGCCACGCGTCCGCGCCCGGACCTTCGACCTCAAATTCGTCCCACCGCGGCTTCCGCAGCCACCACCAGAGCAGGACGAGGGGGCCCGGGAACGTGCTGAAGATGCGGCCCCGTGCGCCGGTGCGGTACCACGACGCGCATTGCGTCCAGACCGAGTTGTCAAGTCGCTCCTGCAGCATGTCGTTGTACTTGTCCGTCGCCGCCTCCGTGGGAACTACGCTTGTGAGCGCTCCGGAGCGTACCGGCGCGAGGAGCTGGAGAATGTGTGGGATTTGGGACTCTTCGGAGAAGATGACGGATGTGTGGCCGGTAGTCGTGTTAGGACCTGATCCAACGGGACGAGGCAGTGTCAGTGATAAAGAAAAACGATTGATGGCGACGGTAACAACTTGCCTTGCATCATGAAGAAATTTGGGAAACCAGGGACGGTGGTACCTAGGTACGCTGTCGGCCCGCCATGCGCATCATTGTATTCTTTCAATGTGCCCCTTGTACCGTGCAGATTCAAAGGATAATCGTCCTGTCAAAGGTGTGCTCTGGTCAGAGTGCGTCGGCACAACCAAACAGTACGTACTGTCACGAAGCCTGTACCGTATATTATTACGTCGAGGTTTACCTTTTCTTCTAGATAAGGCAAGGTACGTCAAACATTGTCGACCTGTAAGCAAACTGGCAAACCGGTCTCCGTGACGATACCGTCTGATTCGACGTGTTTGATGTGGTCAAAAGTGAGGCGAACATTCGGACGGTTCAACGATTCAAGATAGCCTTGATCGCGCACCAAGCGCCTGCATCCGATTGCTGGAAAGTGTTCACACCGGTGAGGTGCTGGTAAAGGGTCGAGGACGTACGGTATGTCGGAATGATGAGGTGATGATATTTCTGAGGGGCGATCTTCTCAGTATAATCCCTCGCAGTCTGAGCCGGTCGACGCATAAGTGACAAAACGACTAAAGACCTCGCTCGTAAGTTACCTTGGTCAGATATCTGCCCATGAAATTGTTTCCTTTTCCTTTGAAGGCAAGGTAGGCCAACTCGTACTGCACGTCGTGTCAGACTAGGGCCAAGACGAAATAAGATTGAAACAGAGCGTACTTGAGTTGCAATCACATAGCGATGAATGCGCTGCGCAAGCGGAATGTGTGCAAATATCCATTTCGTAATTTCCCGGTAAGGAATGAGTGGCTTTGTATTAAGTAGATTAGAGGAAGTGAGCGCTTGTGCAAACATGGACCTACGCCTGGTATAAACCACATCTTAGTGCGTGCGAAATTGATGACGCTGACAGTGGGGTCCTTTGATATGATCGGGATAAACTGCGACCTGAGAAGAGAAGTTACACATTTTACGCGGTTCAAAGAGAAGAACAACGTACGCAGAACTTCCGTTACCTAGAACACCAACGCGCTTTCCGTCAAGCTTGACATCGTGCCTCCAGCGCGCCGAATGGAACACCTCGCCCTTAAAAGACTCGATTCCCTGCAACTTCGGGTATTTCGGTACGACCAGCACACCGATGGCGGATACGATGGCTGTCGCGCGAGTCACCTGCGTCTCGCCGGTGCGCACATCGCGTGTCTCAATGCGCCACACGTTCGCAGCAGCGTCCCACTCAGCCTTGTCCAGCGACGTGTGGAACCGACAATGTTTGCGCAGGCCGTACTTGTCGGTTACTTTGTGCATATATTCCAGAATTTCCGGTTGCGTGCCATGGGAGCGTGTCCAATCTGATTTGAGATCTGTGGAGAGGGAGTAGAAGTGGATAGGCACGTCGGATGCACAGCCCTGTAAAGGAGAGGGATAAGAACAAGATTCATTGATAGACCTGTGGAGACACGTGCAGGGTAGGTGTTATCCTATGACCTCTTCGAATTAGTGTGAGAACAAGCGTGCGGCGTTTGCGGCGACTCACTCTCCATGTTCCACCAACGTCTGCTCCACGTTCATAAATCTGAATGACGTGTCCCCTGTCAAGATTTTTTTTATGGTGCTACAGTGCGCGTGGACTCACCACGAAGTCATCAAGCCCCCATTTGGTTTTGAGGGCGATGGCGACTGCAAGGCCCCCAAAGCTGTAAATTTGAAGTTAGCTCGGATTTGAATCAAAGAGGAAGGTCCCACCCGGCGCCGACGATGGCAACATTGAACCCGGGATTAGTTTTGTGAGCCATAAATCGTTAGTGGGGGAAGGAAGAGAACTGGGGTAAACCCGAGTCCAGATGCCCAATTATATATGAGTGCGCGTAATTTAATGACACCGTAGCCTAGCCGATTGCCGCTGGACAAATTTGCAGAAGCCATGTGTAATGCTTTGTGCTACTCTGCAAAGTTATGCAGGGCGAAGCAAGGGAAGTGATGAAGGGTGAGGCGGTGACGACATGATGATGTCGGCACCGCTATCATGGTAACATGTCAATATGGATGAACCTTGTCGTCCATTTCGAAATCCAAATGATGTAGGGGTGGATGCCGGAGTATCAGTGGGGTTATCGACACCGAGAAACGTGACTTCTGGTATCCATCACGTGTGCCTGAAACCGATCATGGACCACCAGGAATGCTTGGATCCGTTCGTTCATTATCCCCTTCCTCAACTCGCCACACTCTATTGGCCGCAATTGTACACACAAGATCGATTCAGGAGAAAACAGATGACGGCAAGTGTATTGTAACATTTCAAGTCGAAATACAATGCAAACCGCCAGGATGCGTTCAATTATATTGTAGCCGAGTTTGAATATTCGAGACGATGCCTTGCTTTGTCGTCGCGCTCCACATCATTTTCCGTCTTGACGGGGCAATACATATATTGTACAGTCTGTCCAAATCCTTCTATTTACATTCGAGTGAATTTGGTGGACCGTCTGGTAAATTTGGGTGTACATCGCTTGAGTGAGTGTATCAGAATGAATGAGTAGAAATCCTCATGGTTCCGCAACTGATCCCCAGATTTTATTGAGGGATCCCTCTGGAAGTTGCGTTTACATAGTATTACTCTAATAGAATCTGCCAAAATTACTACGGACAAAGAGTAGTTGTGCCAGTGGCAGAAAAATGTAATTTTCATATCCCTGGGCGCTTTGCATCTCGTTGGGCATGATAGTATACTAACAACCCTACTAATATTCGTCCTATGAAGCAGTACTTTCATCCTGAATTGAAAAATTTGTCCAGTGACCGTCTTATCTCGAACGCAAAACCTCAAAGAGGGCCACTTGGTACGCGCCCGGCAGAATCAAGGGATTCAAGGCCGCTACTTGCGCCACACCTCATCGAGAGTTGCATACAACGGTTTACAGAGAGACCATCAAAAATCATTGTTTCGCATCACGATCACGTATACACAAGATAAGATTACGCTGCAATTTTTACACGGAAAGCAGCTGAACAAGCCAACCCTGAACATCCTTGACGAAATGCCCCTGAACACAAACCGGTCTTAGCACGACGACGAACAGGCATCCTAGAAGAAGATTGAGTACGCACCGCATGATCCACAAATTCGCTAAAGCCATCGCTACTGCCCTTCGAAGCGAAAGCCAGCGATCCTAGAGCTCCAACAAGAGCGACCGTCCCAAACTGGGCTAAAAATGACGACGCATGACGGCGACGCCACTCCTTCGCGCCGGGACCTTCGAACTCAAAGTCTTCCCAGTGGGGCTTTCGGAGCCACCACCAGAACTCGCAAAGCGGTCCCGGGAATGTACTGAAGATGCGGCCGTGTGAGCCGACGCGGTACCACGAGGCGCACTGCGACCAGACTGTATCATCGAGCCTATCTTGCAGCATGTCGTTGTATTTGTCCGTCGCCAAGTCCTTTGGAGACACGTTCGTGAGCACTCCATCGCGCACGGGTGCGAGGAGGTCGAGGATGTGAGGGGCTTGGGATTCTTCAGAGTAGATGACGGATGTGTGGCCAGTGGTCGTGTTCGGGCCTGTTCCAGCGAGATGCAGTGTCATCAGTGAAGCAAGATGCGATGATTAATAGGCGTGGTAGCAACATGCCTTGCATCATAAAGAAGTTCGGGAAACCAGGGACGGTGGTACCTAGATACGCCTGCGGTCCACCATGCGCGTCATTGTATTCTTTCAACGTGCCTCTTGGGCCGCGTATATTCATGGGGTAGTTGTCCTGTCGAGAGTCAGAGCGTTGTTGGCCAAACAGGATGGTACGTACTGTCACGAAGCCTGTACCGTATACTATAACATCGACGGGGACCTTGTCACCTAGACGTGACGAGTATTTGTTATACCACCCTCCCTCAAATAGAGCACATACGTACCGGCTTCTGTGACAATGCCATCCGGTTCGATATGTGCGATGCGCTCAAAAGTCAGTTCCACGTTCGGGCGGTTCAGTGCTGGAAGGTAGCCTTGGTCGCGCACAACGCGCTTGCATCCAAATGCTGCGTGCAGGTTGTTCAAACCCGACGTTGAGGTATGTGCAGGATTAACACGTACGATCTTTTGGAATCATAACGTCGTGGTACTTGGCGGGCACCTTCCCCCTTATGTAATTAATCGAGGTCTAGACTGGTCAGATGTATACAAAAAAAAAAGAACGAGGCGCACTACGTACCCTTGTGAAGTATTTGCTTAAGAGGTTCTTGCCTTTGTATTTGAAGGCGAAGAATACTGCTTCAGACTACGTATCGTGTTAGACCCAAACCGGAGCATATCAAGCTTAGAGAGCGTACCTCCAACGTGATCAGGAAGCGATGGATGCGCTGCACGAAAGGAATGTATGCAAAAGCCCACTTCGTAAGCCCGCTATAGGGAACGTGTGGCTTCACGTCATGTGTTAAAAACGAGTACGTGCTGCTCGGAGGAGGGGCACTTACTGAGGGTATATACCACATTGGTGTGCGGGCAAAGTTTGTGACAGTGACGGTGGGGTCCGCAGATATCTTTGGGACAAATTGTGCCCTGAGGGGAAGCATCACAATTAGGGCGACGTGCAGAACTGCTGACCAATATGTGACGTACGCAGAGCTCCCGTTACCCACAACACCGACGCGCTTTCCATGGAGATCAACATCGTGATTCCAGCGGGCCGAATGGAACACCTCGCCCTTGAAAGACTCGATTCCTTGCAATTTTGGGAAGCTAGGTATGACCAGCACGCCGATGGCAGATATGAGGGCCGTCGCGCGAGTCTGGTGCTTCTCGCCGGTGCGCACATCGCTTATCTCAAGGCGCCACACGTTCGCAGTCGCATCCCATTCGGCCTTGTCGACAGAGGTATGGAAACTGCAATATTTGCGTAGGCCGCGCCTGTCCGTTACTTCGTGCATGTACTCTAGAATCTCGGGCTGCGTTCCATGCGAGTTCTTCCAATCCGGCTTCAGGTCCGAGGAAAGGGAGTAGAGGTGGATCGGCACGTCCGACGCACAGCCCTGTGGGAAGTATAAGGACTGGACTCCCTGAGTCCGACAAGATACGTACAGGGTACGTGTTATCCTGTAATACCGTTGAGTTAGCGTAAGAACGTGATGATGCTGTTGTTGGAGACTCACTCTCCACGTTCCTCCGACGTCGGCTCCGCGCTCGTATATCTATGTGGTGTCCATTTAACTCTTCACTGGGCTACGGTGTGCACAGACGTACCACGAAGTTGTCGAATCCCCATTTCGTCCGCAGAGCGATAGCGGCAGAAATGCCTCCAAAGCTGTGAGTTTGAGCGTACTTCAGACTTTTGGATGTGTATCAAAATGGAAAGACCCACCCTGCGCCGACGATGGCGATGTTAAACTCGTTGTTGGGTTTATAGGACATGTCTGTCGAGGGAGGGGGAGAAACTGCTACAAGGGTTGGTGTAGGAGCTTGATAGCATAATATATAGTCCAGAAGATCTGCTAGGACGGCGACGGATCGACGGATCGGGGGTCATCGAGAAGCAGGTAGACAGAGATCGCCCCACTTGATACCCCGCAGACGAGGCAAGGGTTGGGTGAAATCGGCCAAAAAAAGTCCGCAAGAAAAGTCCGTATGAGGGAGTGAACTCGTTCAGCTGTGGCAGGCGCTGATGAGCCAAACAAAGTTTAATCGCTATAGAATTGTACCATCGAACTCCTATACAACAGGATAGAAGAATCTTCGTATCGTCGCACCGAAGTGCCGAAGTTGTATTAACGGAATAGTATATTCGCCTGGTGAAAGTACTTGGCACCTTGTTGATTTGCAGACTAGTGAACTTACGGCAGCGCACCACGAACAATCACTTTGATGGCCTAGACCGGTCTCCAGTAGTCGAGCAACTTGGGCGGACTAACTACCTGCGAAGCCACCGACGTAGATGAGCCGACGAGTCTGAGGTCAGGGACTGAAAGATGCGGTGCCACA